>PISX010011206.1:10851-66505 GCA_004024625.1 Mellivora capensis
CCCCCCCCCCCCCAGTCTATCTTCCCGTCTCTTTGGATTCACTTCTCCGCCGGTTCTACCTTTCAGAAAGTGATCGATTTTCTGTTTCTAGAGTTGTTGGTTTTCTCTTTGATCTCCTGTTGGATTTGTAGGTGTTCAGAATGGTTTGATAAGCTATCTAGCTGATCTCCTGCTACCTGATGTTGTCTCAGCCTGCTACTTTTCTGCCATCTTGACTCCTCTCCCCCTGTGTATTTTGAATGGAGCATTTAGTTCATTTAGATTCAGAGTAATTATTAGTATGAATTTAGTGCCATTGTATTACCTGCAAAGTTGGTCTTCCTGTAGATTGTCTCTGTCCCTTTCTAGTCTTTGTTGCTTTTCGTTTTTCTTTCCCTTTTCAATGGGTCCCCTTTAATATTTGTTGCAGAAGTGGTTTAGTATTCATGAACTCCTTTACTTTTTGTTTTTTTTGGAAATTTCTTATCTCTCCTTCTTCTCAATGACAGAATGCTGCATATAGTGTTCTTGGCTGCATATTTTTCCCATTCAGCACATTGAATATATCATGCCACCCTCTTCTGTCCTTTCAAGTTTCTGTGGCTGATCTGCTGCTAACCTTATGTGTCTACCCTTGTGGGTTAAGGACCTTATGTCCCTATGTGCTTTCAGAATTCATTCTTTATTTTGGATGTTTCACTATGCTATGTGTTGGTGTGGACCTGTTTTTGGTGGTTTTGAGGGAAGCTCTCTGTGCCTTTTTTACTTGCATGCCTGTCTAATTTCCCAGGTTAAGGAAGTTCTCAGCTATAATTTGTTCAAATAAAACTTCTGTTCCTTTTCTCCACTCTTCTTTTCTGGGACTTCTGTGATATGGATATTATTGCACTTTGTGTAATCATGGAGTTCCCTAAGTCTGCATTTGTGATCTAATAGTTTTCTTTCCCTCTTCTTTTCAGTTTCATTTTTTTTCATAATTTTATCTTCCTTATCACATATCATTCCTCTCCTACTTCCATCATTGTGATTACATCCAGTCAGTTCTGCATCTCAGTTATAGCATTTTTTATTTTGGCCTCATTAGTTTTTAGGTCTTTTATTTCCATAGCCAGGGTTTCTCTGGTGTCCTCAATGCTTCTTTCAAGACCAGCTAGTATTCTTATGACTGTTGTTCTAAATTCTTATTCAGATATATTACTTATATATATCTGGGCAAATCCCTGGCTGTTATTTCTTCTTGATCTTTTTGTGTGGGGAGAATTCCTCCATTGTGTTATGATGTCTAGGTTTCTGTCTTTAGCATGTTATGAAAAGTTATGTTTCCTGCTGAGAATAATACTATATTAAGAAGGGGTCCTCCACTGTCCAGGGTCTGGCACTTCAAGAAACATTTCTGTTGTATGCTGTGTACACTGTGCTGTTGTGGTTTGGTTGCTCTTTTCCAAAGTTCAGTCTTCTGAAGAATTCCTCCTTGCTTGCAGTGAGGAGTGCTTGGACCCTTAACTAGGTGTGCTTTAATTTGTCTGTTATGATAAGCCTAATTAAAAAACAAAAAAAAATCCAAGAAAAGAGAAGAGCAAAAAAAGCAAACAGACAACAAACTATAAGACTGCTTCCAAAGAAAAGGAAGAAAGAAGGAAAAAAGAAAAGGAAAAAAAAAAGCCTGATTCAAAAAATGAGAAAAAGGAACAAACAAATAAGCAAGAAACTATAAGCCTGATTCCAAAGAAAAAAGAAAAGAAAAAACAAACAAACAAAACCAAAAAACAAAAAGCAAAAAGGAAAGCCTGGCCCTATTTCTACCAAAACTATAGCTAACGCTTTGGATCAGTAAACTTGGTATATGTGGGGGTCCTGTGTTGGTCTTCTGAGGGAGAGGCCTGCTGTGCTGGCTTACAATCAGACCTGCCCTAGTAAAGTTACCCTCGTAGTGCAGGGGGTGGTGTGGGGCTTGGTGTAAGCAATTCGAGCCTCCACAGCACAGTGGAGGTGCTGTGTTTCTCTTTGAAGTCCGACCATGCTGGTGAGTGCTGAGTGGGGTGGGGCGCAGTGGTGGTGGTGGAAGATGACATCGCCCCACTGCTAGTCCTTGGGGAGGAATACTTCATGTCTCTAAACCTTGGTTCTGCCATGTTTTCTCCCTCTAATCATGGAGATTGTTTTCTTAGTCCTGGATTGATATCCTAGTTGTTCAAAAATGATTTGATGTTGATCTAGCTGTGTTTGAGTGACAGGCAAGTCAGGGTCCCCCAACTACTGTGCCATCTTAACTCCTCATCCAAGGTCATGTTTTTAAATCATGGTATTCAAATTGTTCAGATCCATACTACTTTTTTTTTTTTTTTTTTTTTTTGGGTCTTCCTATTCTATCAGTTACTGAGTGAAAAGGGTTAAATCCACAATGATGGTGGGTGGGTTTGCCTGTTTCTCCTTTTAGTTCTTCTGTATATTTTGAGGTTAAGTGATTGTCCATATGATTTGAGATGTGTTTTATTTTCTTAGTAAATTATCTTTTTGTTACTATAAAATGTACCTGCTTATTTTTAGTGATGCTTCTTAAATTTTACTTCCTCCTCTGGGAAGTTATTTTCTTCCTACAATCTGAAGATTATTTTATTATCTACTTGCTGCCATTGTTTCTATTGAGAATTAGTTACCAAACTTACCACTTCTGTGAAAGTAATTGGTCTCTTTTCTCCAGCTGTTTTTAAGATATTCCCTGGTCTTTAGTTTGCAGTAGGTTTTCTCTGATGTACCTAGGTGTGGGTGTGATTTTCTTGTATTTATCCTGCTTGCCCTCCTTAAGTTTCTAACATAATGGTATTTTTTTCCTTTAATTTTAGAAAGTTTTGTCCATTTTATTTACATATGTTAGACTTTTTTTTTTTTTAAAACACATTCTCACTGTTTCCCATTTATCTCAACAGTCTCCTTTAGTTTTCATTATTTCCTCTCTGGCTTTAGTTTGTATGTTTCCTTTTCACTCACTTTTTCTGTTCACTAACATTCCTTTCAGTTACATATAAACTATTAACCCCATGTACTAAGATTTTAATTTTAGTAATTGTATTTTTTCTAGCATTTATATTTATCACATTTTGTATTTCCATGTTCTCTTTTTTCTAATTCTCTACTTATTCACATTAGTAAGGTAATTTGAAATAGACTAGTCCTTCATTTCTGGCAATAAAATTCCCAAATAGGATTTTTAAATAGCTAGCCCTTCTTAATTTAAACAGGTAATTTGATAGTAAGTCTGATAACATGCTCTTGAAAATGATATAGAAACATGCCCTTAATTAATACATCATTAGATTAAAAGAAATTACTGAAAGATATCTTGTTAATAAGTCATTTTCATTTATTTGAGAGAGTTGCAGTGCTGTTCTTGCACTTTTTTTATTCAACACATTATTGACCACTTAGGTATTAAACTCTTACCAGATGTAAAGACCTCCAAAAGAAAAGATAATTCAAGCATTCATTTACAGAATTATTATAAAGAAATAGAACAATAGTTTTTGATGATTAGATGAAAATAGCAGCTTAAAATTTAATGACAATAAACTTAAGTGCTGATTTTTAACAATAACTAGCATAGTGACATTTTACAGGAAAAATTATAGAAATTGCATTCGCTTATATAACTATTATTTAGGTATAAGGGGCAATATTGTGCGTCTGTTTCCAAATATAACAAATAAAGCCCAACTTTATAGTGATTAGATCAATGCATTATTAACTCATTTACATTATAGAAGAGTTGGATTTCATTCATCTCTTCCTTCATTTAAAAAATAATAATTAAACATGTACTAGGGACATGGTAGTATCTTCAACTCATTGGGTGCTGTAAAAATATAGCAAATAACCTGTCCTAAACAAAATTAATTTATAGCAGAGGATACTGTCAGTCTCCCAAAATAACTAAAATAGTGGGCTAATAAGCTAATAGGTCTACTGAAAGTGATGGAGTGATAAATTGCTGTTGAATTTTATATGAGGGAGAGATTATTCCCAGTTATGTGAATCACAGAAAATTTCATCAAGGAGGCAGCATTTTGTCTGGTGTTGAAAATGTAAAAGTTGTATATGAAGGGATGGAAGGCAAGACATTCTAGGCAGTACGGTGCCTAGAATATATGATAAATACTATGCTTTAGAGTCAGAAAGATCCCCACAATCGATTCTTTGTTTCACTAACTAGCTATGAATTATTATTTGCCTCAGATTTTAAGAGTGTGTCTTATTTCCATCATCTAATTCTATCACACTACATCATTTTCACATCCAAAATCAAAGAACGCATAAACTCCGAGTATAATTTTGTGTTTTAAGAAACTGAAAAATCCTTCATGTCTAAGTTTGATTCAGTGATCATCCTATTTTCTATTTGGAATAGTTAGAAACATAACTATCTTCTTTCTAGATTGCAATGCCATATCTTCGGTGGTTAAAAATTGCCAAGTAGTTGTCTTATTCTTGGAAAGGAATCAAGGTAATTAAAAAATTCATAAAGCTATCAAATTCTTGTAGTAAGAACCTCCCTAAATTCTTTATGTTTCTTGTATTATTAAAAGATGATTATATATTTTATTAGGGATTCAGAAAAATAGTTAATTTCTGCACTATTAATTCTGCATAGTTATATGTAATAGTGACATAATATGTTAAAAGATGTTCTTCCAGGGACTCCTGGGTGGCTCAGTTGGTTGGACGACTACCTTCGGCTCAGGTCACGATCCTGGAGACCGGGATCGAGTCCCGCATCAGGCTCCCAGCTCTGCAGGGAGTCTGTTTCTCCCTCTGACCTTCTCCTTGCTCATGCTATCTCACTGCCTCTCTCTCAAATAAATAAATAAAATCTTAAAAAAAAAAAGATGTTCTTCCAGTTTCTTTATTATAAAATTAGAATTTAATTCCAAAAACTTGATATTTGCACTCCCACAGCTTATTTTTCCTAAACTAAGCTTTTTTTGAGGAATGTTTAATTGTCTCTGAAATCTCTCTGCCCTCAATGTTAGATGCCCATAGTAAACAGCTGTCATATATCCAAGTTGGCTAGGTGCAACATGAATTCTAGGGATAGCAAAATGTTCTAAAATACAGATCCTAGTATTCATGCTCACTTATAAATTTGAATTCATGATGATTTAGGAATATATTTACTTTGGCTTAACCAGGGAGGAGGAAGAAGAGAGAGGGTAAAACTCAAGGCTGTCCATGCATGAAATTGGCTTTGGTAATTGGCTTTGGCAGTAGGTACTAAACCACATAGCTTCATGAAATGTGAGGCTGGGAAGAGAAGGGTATGCAGTAATGAGTCAGTCACTTTGACTTTTTTGACATGGCTTAGCATTTATTACTGTTTCCCTCATTGCCCTGACCTAAATCAATGACCTTTATACTAGAATAAATTTATTGTGTCTCCTTATAACCCCTCCCTTTTCCACCTCTAGTGCACCCAAACAAAGAACACACACACACACACACACGTACACACACACACACACGCACATACACACAAATTAAGTAATTCAAAGTATGGAATACCCCTATATATCCGTGGAAAAGGGGATATTTTTAACTCCACGAAAACACTGAGAAGCAGTCTTTATGACAAAAAAAATGCACCTTATTTATCAAGAGAAGTACAAACTGGGCCATTTATTATCAAGATGAGATGTATAACCTCATTTCTTAGAAGTTTAGTTAGATGTAGTTTATTCTTAAACCAATTTTCTTGAGATAATTAGAAAACTAAATGAAAAATAGAAATTTTGATAGAAAAAAAGATTTTTCCAATAGAATTATCTTTTCCCTTCATTTTGCCATAAGGTGTGTAGATTTGGAATACATCAGTTTTTAAAAACTGATCACTACATATGAGATTCAATTTTTAAAAAAGTCATTTTTTTGGATATAACACCTGGTGTGCACCAAAATTGCCCACCCCCCCCAGTGATTTAATACTAGATGTGTGAAATCAGAATGCTTGAAAATTAGGGCCCAGAATTTCACATTCTTAACATGATTCTCAGGATATTAAAAATCCCAGAAATTCTGGAGACCACTGATTTAAATGGATTATTCTTTCTTAAAGAAAAAGTCCTATAGACATTATTCCACACAGGGCAATGAGGCCTTTTTATGTTGTATTTAACTCCTGAATGTTTTTATATAATGAGAAAGTGGAGAAATTTTATCAGAATCCTTTTTGGTGAGAAAATAAAATACAGGCATAATTTCAAGATATTGCACACTGCTTCCTCCTCAAACTGTAGCAGTAAAAATAATTTATAACAATGGAAAACCATGTAGACCTAGCAGAGTTCAAACATAAGCTCAAAATCTCTGAGAACCAGAAAATGAATAGAAAAATATTAGTGGGACTGAAGTCACAGACTTTCTGGTATCTTGATCCACTACACATAGCAGCCAGGAATGGGATACCTTTAGGGTGAAGGTGACATTTAGGGTGAAGAGGAAAGGAAGGTAAAAGGCAGATGAAAATTAGATTTATTGCTTGAAATTAGGGCTTTGGATGAGAATTTCTTGAAGATAAGGGTATTTTTAAAAAAAAGTTTATTTCAGATCATTGCTAGCAGCTATAGAATTTCCTACATTTCATCTAATAGGAATGATTAACCTATATACCACTTCAGGACAAAGAACTGAAAACCATTCTAATAGTGCATGACTGAATTTGTATGCATCTCAGTTATTCTTGGTCTCACCAAGAGTCAGCAGCTGTCAAATGCTATTATAAGACCAGGTTTCATATGAGGTTAGGGGCTGAGAAGAAAAAAATTGCAAAATTATGAGAGATTGGGATGAACACAGAGGACACAAGAATAGATTGTTGAGAGAGCATTAAAAATTTTCCCCTAGGGGCACCTGGGTGGCTCAGTGGGTTAAAGCCTCTGCCTTCGGCTCAGGTCATGATCCCAGGGTCCTAGGATCGAGCCCCACATCTGGCTCTCTGCTCAGCAGGGAGCCTGCTTCCCCCTTTCTCTCTGTCTGACTCTCTGCCTACTTGTAATCTCCATCTGTCAAATAAATAAAATCTTAAAAAAAAAAAATTTTCCCCTAATAATCCAAACTACATAAAGATATCTAACACTACCAGTGGGTACCAGCACATTCAGAATTAAAACATAACCTTGTTCCACATGAAATCAATTTTATGAAATAGTGTGACAAGAACATCAAAATAAATAAGCTTAGAATTAAAATCTTAATGAGGTAAATAAGAAAGAGCTTCCATTTAAAAAGAGTAAGACATTGTAAAAGGATAGAAGTGAAACAAGAATAGGTGGCCCTTAAGAGAACCAAATACAAATCTTGGAAATTAAAAAATATAATGACCAAAATATTAATTAAAAAATATGATAGATGAGGTAAACTCAAGAATGACATAGTCAAAAAAAGAATTAGTGAATTAGAAGGTAGTACGGAGGAAAATATATAGACTGCAAAGGAGAAACATAGTTAAAAATTTCAAAGTGATTGTAAGAAATGCAGAGAATAGATTGATAGGTAACAGTACATATGGTAGAGATGCCCAATTTGAGGAAATAATGGCTATATGTATAAAAAAATAAAGCCATGAGTTATCAACTTTAAAGGAGATGTACAATGCTATATAATGTAACTACAAATAAAAAAATAAGTCTATGCTTGAACACTGCTTGAGGGAAGAACCTGGGTTAAAATGTGAAAATCTCAAAAACTCCCTGAAAGAATTTTAGGCTATATTGAAAAGAATATCAATTGGACCAACAACATATTTCTTAGCAATAATTAATAGTAAGAGATAATAGAGTAATATCTTTAATGTAATGAGAAAAAAGTAAACTTAGAGTTACTTGAGGAAAAGTGAAGAATAAAACATTTTAGACAAAGTATGAGTGTTTATAACACACACTGTCACTAAAAGAATCATGAGAAGTTGCACCACAACAAAAAGAAACATAAACATAGATGAAATATATGGAAAAGAAAATCATGACAACCAAAGTAATCAGTAAAATTCAATATTGCTAAAAAGAAATGATATCCACTAAATTTTAGGTGTTAGAAAGATAAAAATAATAAATAGAGGACCTGGCCTTTGTAACCTCTTACTGAGTAGTCATTATACATGGACTACTTACTCTCAGGAAAGGATTGCAACCTTGAATCAGGCTTCATTCTTTTCCTGAAGGTGATCGTTGGAGATATAGTTGCAACTCATGAGTACCCAATACACCTGACAGGTGAGGGGATGTATGCAGAATGAGTGCTTTGGTCTTGAAAGGGGACCCTGATGACACATCGTATCATCTGTATTATAAAAAATTTGTGAAGCTTACATCTTAAAACTTAGAAAATATGGGACTGTATAACATTAGGACAGACATTTCTGGTGGAAAAGAAACAGAGACAAATAAATCAGAAAGGAAAAGAGGTACAAATTTAAGTATCTGTTAAGTTAAAGATAAGTTTGTAAATTTGTCAGAAGCAGACAAAAAGCAAACAAAAAGGCATTTGCAATGTATATAACTCTTTAGGGAAATGACTCATTAGAATGTAGTAGGTATATACAAATCAATAAGAAAAAAGACAGCAAAATATGGGTGGCCAATAATCTTATGAAATGATATGGTGAAGGCACTAGTCATATTGGATTAAAGCTCATCGAATTGTAACTCAGTGTTATTACTTAATTAGCTCTTTAAGAACAGTGATATCCAAATATAGTCACTGTCTGAAGTGCTGAGGGTTAGGATTTAAATATATGAAATTTTGGAGAACACAATTCAGCCTATAACAGCAGGGAAATATTTAAAAGGCTGTGAGGATGCGGAGAAATGCACAATAGAATGTTCAAATGTAAATTGGCAAATCCATGTTGGAAAGCAATTTGATAATAAGTTAATTTAAAGATGTGCTTATCTTACATTCTGTAATTCCACTTTTAGCTATTTAACCAAAAAAACCTTTTGCACATGGGCATGAGTTGATAGGTACAACATTACTCAAATGATGTAGGGCTATACAAAAGCATAATATTAAATGAAAAGATAAGTTGCAGAGTTTTATATATATTATGCTGTTCATAGAAAAGCTTTAAAATGACACTATATTTTGCTAGGCCTACAAACACATAGAATAGCTTAAATATATATATGCTATTAATAAACACAAATTCAGGATATTATTTTTATTTTGAGATGGAGTGTGTGAGAGAATTTGGATCATGGATGGATACCCAAGTATGGTAGGCAAAATAATGGCCCCTCAAAGGTTTTCCTGTCCTATTATTAATATCCCTAAACCTCCCTGAATGTGTTGTATTACACAGCAAAGGGGAATTAAGGTTGTAGATTAATATCGCTAATCAGATGACTTTAAAATAAGGAGATTATCCTGGAGAATCTGGGTAGGTCACAAAGGTCCTTAAAAATGAAAGAGGGAGAAAGGAGAGTCAGTATCAGAATAGCACAATGTGAGGAAGATTTGTCTGGTATTGCTGGCTTTGGAAATGAAAGGGGTCATTAACCAAAGGAACGCAGGCAGACTGAGAGCTGGAAAAGGTGAGGGAAATGGATTCTTCTCCAGAACCTCCAGAAGGAACACAGCCCTACAAACACCTCGATTTTGGCCCAGTGAGATGTGTGCCAAGCTTTAGAGTGCATTTATAAAAAGCCAGATCCTGTATCTCCAGATTTTACTCAATATTTTGGATCCCATGTGTACTCTCATGGAAGAATTTTACCATATGTTTTTATATTATCCTCCTTGTTTTACATTCTTGCTTGCTTAATGGTTGGCGAATGAATTATCTTAAGTATTCTCTGATCATGTCCTGTCTTTGTTTATAACCTCATGCAGGTTCTTATCTAAGTAGAATCATGCATTATGACCTCTTTTGCATCTGGCTTGTTGTATTGGGTGGTAGCTAATTTTAAAAAATTTGTGTGTAGCATCCCATGTTATGATTTATGTTTTCATTTTTACTATTGATGGTTATTTTGGTTGTTTCTAGCATTTGGTTATAATAATGTCCATTATGAACATTCTTGAACATGCTTTTGGTATACATTTATTTTTCTTGAATATATATCTAGGATTGGAATTGGTAGGTCATAACATTTCCAGTGCAGTTTTCCGAAGTAGTTTTACCAATTTATACTCCAATTAGTAACACATGAGAATTCTAGTTGTTCCATATTTTTACCAACACTTGGTATGATCAGTCATTTTTAATTTTAGCCATTGTGGTTGACATGTAGAAGTATTTCACTGTTGTTTTAATTTCAGTTTTCTTCATGGCTAATTATATATCTTTCCATATATGTAAATAGCCATTTGTTAGCCTTTTTATGGGTACCACTTTAAAAAATATACCCATTATTTATTAAATGTTTGCACAAGAAGAATTCATGTCACTCGGAGAAGGAGCACCAGCAATTGGATACTTCAGGTTTTTTCAGGAAGAAGAACCTGTTTTTATCACTCTCTTTTTATTTGGCTGAATGAGCTTGTTCTGGTTGTTTCAGAGAATTTGTTCTGTTATAGCCGTTTTTGTCTGTGAGGTGGCCAAGTATCCAGAGGGTTTTGAAATGTATAAAGTTAAGTGTAAGAAGAGGGGTACATAAGTTATGAAAAGCTCATACCAAAATTATTTTAATAATTCTCTTCATCTTTTTAGGTTCTCCAAGTACTTTTTTGTATTTTAATTGTTTATTAGAACATAATCATTTGAGGACATTGATAGAACCTCTGGTTCATGATAGGCTCCTAGTTATACATTAAGATATTTTCCTGGGTCAGGAAATCTGGATCAGTTTATCCATGATTGTACCTAAGAGAATGTGCTTTGTGATTACATCCAGTCAGTTCTGCATCTCAGTTATAGCATTTTTTATTTTGACCTCATTAGTTTTTAGGTCTTTTATCTCCATAGCCAGGGTTTCTCTGGTGTCCTCAATGCTTCTTTCAAGCCCAGCTAGTAATCTTATGACTGTTGCTCTAAATTCTTATTCAGATATATTGCTTATATATATCCGGGCAAATCCCTGGCTGTTATTTCTTCTTGATCTTTTTTGGTGGGGAGAATTCCTCCATTGTGTTATGATGTCTAGGTTTCTGTCTTTAGCATGTTATGAAAAGTTATGTTTCCTGCTGAGAGTTATACTATATTAAGAAGGGTTCCTAGCTGTCCAGGGTCTGGCACCATTACATGGTCTCCCATGTAATTCCAGACATGGAATGTCTAATAATGTCCATGTAATTCCCAGTCTTATGGTAGACAATGGGAGGGTAAGGACTGCTATCCTGTCATATTTTTACAAGTTGATACTACTACATTATTATCATTTGGCTTAAATTTTGACAACACTGAAAAATCTGGAGACTGTAAGCAAGTCATTAAACCTTTATAAACCTTAAAAAAAAAGAAATATGCCCATTAAAAACTGAGGTGCCTGTCTCTTTCTTAATGACTTTTAGGAGTTTTTTATATTTTCTGCATGTGAGCCCTTTCATTATATTTTTCTGTCTCTCTGTGACTTACATATTCACTTTCTTAATCATGCTTTTGGATGGCTACAATAGCCTAACTTTGATGAAATTCAGTTTCTCAGTTTTTCTCTTTAATGGCTAGTGATTTCTGTGTTCTTTTATGAAAATTTTCTCAGCCCAAAGCCATCAATGTTTTCCTGTTTTTTATTTTCCTAAAGAGTTATTGTTTAACATTTAGGTCTATGATCCATATAAAATTAATTTGTGTATGGTATGAAGTAGCCCAGGTTCATACTTTCCCATTTATATATCCATGCTCTAAGACCATTATTTGAAAGACCATCCTTCTTCTATTAAAAGTACAGTTACCCTTAAAGTAAATTACTGACCACTTATGTGTGGACGTGTTTCTGGACTCTAGTTTGTTCCAGTGGTTGTAGTTGTGTATTGCAAATACCACATTACCTTAATTACAGTTGCTTCTTCTGAGTCTTGAAGTCTGGAATCTTTAGATCTCAGATTCTAAGGATTGCCTTGGCTACTTTAGGTCCTTTTAATTTTCATACAAATTTTAGAATCAACTTGTCATATCTCTTTCACATAATAAATATGCTGGTATTTTGATTAGTATTGAATTAACTGGATCAGTTTGAGAGAATTGACATTTTAACAACATTCAGCCTTTTAGCCCATGAATATTGCATATTTTTGCATTTATTTAAGGCTTCTTAAATTCCTCTCAGTATCATTTTGTGGTTTTTCATTGTAG
The DNA here is from genome assembly GCA_004024625.1 of Mellivora capensis. Lineage (NCBI taxonomy): Eukaryota > Metazoa > Chordata > Mammalia > Carnivora > Mustelidae > Mellivora > Mellivora capensis. The sequence goes on from PISX010011206.1 coordinate 23,108, forward strand.
AAATCTTTTATAGATTTTGTTAGATTTATTCCTATATATTTTATAAGTGGGTGCTAAATAAATGATATTCTTTTTAAAATTACATTTTACAATTGTTTCTTGCAAGTGTATAAAAATACATTTTGTGTATATTGAACTTATATTTGTAGATCATTAATTCACTGTTTAATTATTAATTTACTTACTAATCCTACAAGTTTGTAGATTTTTTAGATTTCCTATGTACCCAATCATATCATGTATAAATATTCACAATATGATTTCTTCCCTTTCAATTCTAAAAGCCTTTACTTATTTGTCTTGTGTTATTGAAAGTATAATGTTGACTAGAAATGGTGATGTGGATATTCTTATCATGTTTCTTAACTAAAAGAAAAGAACGTGATATTTTGCCATTAAATAAGATGGTAATTGTAGGATAATTTTGCTAATTTTCCCTCATACTTAGATTGTTTCCTTCTATTACTGGTATGCTAAGAGCTTTTATCATGAACAAATTTTAAGTTTTATCAAATAACTTTTATGCATATATTAAAATGATAACTTTTATTCTGTTAAATTTGCGAATTACACTGATTTTCACATTAATCCAAACTTACTTGCTTTCTTGGTAGTGATATATGTTATATATTGCTGAACTCAACTTAATGAGATAGGGTCTTCCATTTATTTTTATGGTCCATATTGGCTTATGTTTTCCTTTTATGTAATGTCCTTTCCAGGTTTTGGTACCAGGGATATATTGGTAGCTGGGACAATGGAAAGTATTTTCCCATTTTGTATTCTTTGGAAGAGTTTGCATGAAATGTATGTGTTTCTTTTTTTGTTTGTTTGTTTGGTAGAATTTACTACTGAAGCCACCTGGGCCTGGAGTATTCTTTGTGGGAATTTTTTTTTTTTAAGCATCTTTGAGATATAGTTGACATGCAATAAATTATAGAAATTGCAAAACATTTTTATATTTTGACCTATGTATGTACCACTGAAACCATCACCTTTAAAATATTGTCTTGATCCTTCTAAATCTCTCCCTTCTGACTCTTTCTACTTCTGTGACCCGAGACAGCTATCAGTGTACTTACTGTAATTATGTACTAGTTTATATTTTCTAGAATTTTATTTAAGTGGACTCATGAAATATATATCTTTTTAGCCTGGCTTCTTTCATTCAACGTAATCACTTAGGTATTCGTCGTGTTGAAGTGTATAACAATGGTTTGTTCTTTTTTATAGCTGAGTAGTATTCCATTATACAGATGCATTACATTAATTCATTTATCTCTTGTTGGGTTGCTTTCAGTTTTTGCTTATTAAAAATAAAATCACTATGAACTTTCATGTGTAAGACTTTGTATGGTCATTTGCTTTTATTTTTCTTGGGTAGATGCCAAAGAGTAGAATGACTAGATTAAATGATAGGTGAATATATACAGTTTTAGAAAGTGCTAAACTGTTTTCCAAAGATGTTATGCCATTTATATTGGGACCAGCAGTGTATGAGAATTCCAGTTTTTCCACATCCTTATGAACACTTGGTATTGTCAGTCTTTCAACTTTTAGCCATTGTACTAGGAACGTAGTTGTATCTTATTGTGATTTTAATATGTATTTCTCTAATGTCTAATAATGTTAACCATCTTGTCATATGCTTATTTAACATTTGTTTATCTTTTCTGATGAAATGTATATTCAGATCTTTTGCTCATTTGAAAAACTGTCTCTTCATCTCAGGGAGTCTGTTGGACTCTGCCTGCTTCCCTTTCCGAGTAAATGCCTAGGAACTCTCTAAAAGCAGTAAGTTGAGATAATGGTAGGGTTGACTCATCCCATTTCTTTGGATTTCTCAGTAATCATTGTCCTTTGGCCTGATGTCAAGTATTTTGAAAACTGTCATTTAATATATTTTGTTCTTTTATTGGTTGATTTAAGTAGAAGGTAAGCAGCAGTGGTTGTCTGTGAGAAATACTTTAATTGCAAATTAAATTTCTTTAATTGATAAATGACAATTTTGATGTTTCTTGTTTCAGCTTTGCTATTTTATGATTTTCAAGGAGTTCTTCCATTTCAACTAAATTCTAAATTTATTGGCATACAGTTGTTTATTATATCTTCCTTCTCCCTTTTTTATTATATTAGCAATTTTAGTAATGTTGCCTCTTTATCCTAATTTTAATAATTTGAGATCTCTCTCCCCTCTCTCCTTGAGAAAGGCCCTACTAGGGGCTACTTAATCATAGTATGTTAGAGTCCTTCTCTATTCAGCCCAATATGAGAATAATCTTTGGGTCTGCTTCTACTCCCATTTCCCCTTGATAATCGACTTTTTCATAAGACTTTTAGGGATTTTCTGTGCATTTAAAACCTCTTGATCTATCCTCCTGGCTTGCCATTCTACTTTGGGACTCAGGAAATGGGGAAAATTTGGCTCAAATTTTGTGCTTCACCAGTTTCTAATCTGCCCTGCCAACCTCACTGGGCTGCCAAATGCTCTGCTATACAATTTCTACCTGGGAAGAGGCTGCTCTTTAGCCATGGCCAGAATCAGAAAATGCCCCCAGAGAAAGGTGTTTCCTCACATATTGTATTAGTTTGTTGTGACTGGTTTAACAAATTACCACAGATTAGGTGGTTTAAACAAGATAAATTTATTTTCTCACAGTTCTGGAGGCTAAGTCCCCCCCCTCCCCCATGACCTCATTTTAACTTGATTACATTAGCAAAGTCCCTATTTTGACATAAGGTCACATTCATAGGTAATGTAGGTTAGGACTTTCACATCTTTTTGAGGAACACAATTTAACCCATATTCCCAAGATCCCAAGAAGGATCTTTTTTCCTTTGGAATTTCAATTCATCTAGTGTACTTTACTTTCAGATTTTCCAATTTTCCACATGAAAAAATTGTGCTAGTTTACCCATTTTTTTTCTACTTGCTGCCTGCTACAACTTACTATATCCATTCAGAAACAAGTATATTGATATTTTAAAATGCATTTTCATAGCCTTTGTACATCGTTTATTCTGGATTTTGACAATAATTTGAATCTTAGTTAATTTTTGGTTTTGTGAATTTTTGTATTTGTGCTTTTATGAGCATTTTAGTGGAAGTTACGGTAGAGCTTCAGGATGGGGCAATTGCTTATTTATAGCAGCTGGTATTAGAAGTACTCTCTATGTTTCAGACACTGTATTAAACACTTAAAAGGCATTATATCATTTAATTCACACAACAAGTTTATAAAAGAGTTACATTCATCATATGCCCTTTAACTGCGGTTGTTGTGATAATTATAGGTCATATTAAAACATTCACTTGATATTTGGTATATGAAGATACCAAAGCTTGTTTTCCCCATGTTATAAATTTAGAGATGTTACATCGGAATATTAGAGCCATATTTACAAGTACTGTGCTTATCCTATTGTATTAGGTGTTTAGATTTCTATATTTCTTGCTGGAGTGTGAGCTATTTTAGAACAGAGACCAAATCTTACACATTTTTATATTACTAATACCTAGCATCACATAATAGCTATAGTGCTTATTCAATAGGTAATAGAAGTGGAAAATATTACATATTATAAACTTTTAAATTATATCGTAATAGTATATTTGTTTGATACTATGAATGACCTGAGTTTGTAATAAAACTTCTGAACACAAATGGAAAGTATTGAACATACTTGCTATCATCCCTGTTCTTGTACCCAGGACAGATACCACTAATAAGTTAAAGAACTCTTTTCCCCTAAACTAGGATGTAGCCAACAATTACTTCTTTAACCATGCAGTTTGGGCAGCCACTGCCAAATTATGTTAGTTTACCTATTCATAGAATATTACTTAGCACTTCTGGTATAGTAGTAGAGCAATGGATTAGGTGTCTGGAAACACGGGATAAAGTCTGGGTTTGAAGTTTATTAGGCATACTATTTTGAACTTACTAATTTTTCAGTCCTTCATTTAGTCCTTCATTCAGTCCTTCATTACAGTCCTTCATCTGTAAAATGGGGATCATAGTAGTTATGTGGTTTAAAGGACCAAAAAAGAACAGAAGGGCATCTTTCATACTGAAGAGAGCTTATGAGTAATGCACTGTGATCACATGTCCTGGGCCAGTGTCTTGTAAATTAGATGAACTTAGACAAGTGGGTAAACTCCATGATGACACACCTGCATTTTTAATTTATATTTTGTTTTCCTCCTTCTCCCCAGCATAGCATTTATTTAGTAAATACACATATGGCATTTATTGAATTAGATGATTTGTCATATAAGGAGATTTCAGAATGTTATACCTGATTCCCCTTTTTGTTCATGTATTCTGTAATTCTTGATAATGGATGTATAAGTGCTTTAAAGGTTAAAGGGGACATTTCTAAGGGACTATTTTTAAATTCTGGCTAGATCATCACTATGAAGTTACTGAAGAGACTTTTATTGATATTAAAGCTAGATAACTGGTGTCAGGGTTAGATTTTTTCAGTGGAGAGTCAAAAGTTAGAGTGAGGACTACAAAACTCTGCTGGACTAAATAATGTTCATTTACACAGCAATGTTAGGTCACCCTCATGCAGTTTGTTTGAAAAGTACTTGCTTAACATTCGACTCCTGATTTCAGCTCAGGTCATGATCTCAGAGTCATGGGATTGAGCTCTGCATCAGGGTCTACACTGGGCATGGAGCCTGCTTAAGATTCTCTCTCCCCCTCTGCCTCTGCCCGCCCCCACTTCCTTGCTTGCCCACATGCTCTCTTGCTCTTAAAAAAAGTACTTGCTTAATAATTCTAACATATACAAAGCACCCTTATCTGCTGATGATACATTGGTCCTTCCCTCATCCCCTTTTCTTTGGACTGTTGATAAGATGATACTTTGTTCTTATCCGGCAAGAAACACTCCTTTGTTGCTACTCTGTAGGAATGATTTGGCTAGAACTGGTATCCAACAGACAATTAATTATTTATATGCCTCTGGATGCAGGCAATGATGATCTTAATGCATTTTGTGGTTATTTTTTCTAGAACATTATGGTTTAAACCTGTTGTAAATAGATTAAGCTAATTTTCAGGTTTCTTTATTTCCTTAAAAGTCAAGCCACTAAATAGAATATTTTTTGACATGTACATTCTACAGTCACTTTGAGTCTTACATCTACATCTTAAAAAAAAATTCAAATAGCATAATAACCATGCTGGTGAACTTGAACAATTTTTAAAGCCTTTCTTCTGTTAATGGAGGACATTACCTGCTTTCTTTTTGACTGTGAAAGATTTGGGTCAACAAAGAGCTAGGAAGATGCATATTGTTTAGATTTCCTTCATTGTCACCTGTTGCTGGAAGCACTTTCAGATGTGAAAAAGAAAATGACTGCTTCTTTCATTACCGTTTCCCTTCTTTTAAAATTAGATATCTATCTAGTGTGTGTTTATGGCAAAATATCATTCATGGGGTGTGTATTTGTGTGTGTGTGCGTGCACGCGCAGGCGCAAACATGTGTGGGTGCACACACGAGGCACAAAGGAGAGAGAAAGCTTAAAGGTAGGTTTATATCTTACTTTCCTTAGGCAAAACTGTTCTCCTATTTGGTCTTAGATCTGCTCAGTGTTAACAGCAAGTTCTAAATCATGACTTTTGGAACAATACATTTTCAGACAGAACCTATGCCATAACTTCCTGTTAGGATGTTCCAGTTAGGGATTCACATCTTCTGTCATTCTAGCCGCAGGAGTTCCTGGGTTTGTCCACTTGTGGAAGTGTGAGAACTATGTTATATTCCAAGCTATAGGCACCTTTATCCATGTGTTAAATTCTAATTTCTCTATAAAACTGCACAATAAATATGCAGACTATGTTGTTCAGAAAGCAGCATTTTTTCTTTTAAAGATTGAGCTTTGGGCTTCATATATGGGTAGAATATTAGGATTACAACACCTTCAAGATAATTTCTTCAACGCTTCTATTTTACAGATGAGAGAATTGTAAATAGGAGCAAGCAAATGATTATGTCAAAGATCTCACTGCTTCAGGAGTGACAGGGACCCTATGAAATACTGGATCTCACATTTCATAGTCTGTTCTGTCTTCTGCTTTATCACATGCAACCTCATAGGATTTCCATGCACATCTCCAGAAATGAGCCTCAGGTTCTTGCACAGCCCCCAACCCCAGCTCCCATAGAAATAGATTTGTAGCTTGAAGTTTCCTTGAGTTTTATAGTTTTAAAAAATCTCCGTTCTCACTCGATGGTGCAGTGGAAAGAGAATTTATTTGGAGTCCTTTATTTAATCATTTTTATCGAATGCCTTCTCTTTGTCAAGCATGAGACCCCAAGACCTGGGAATTCAAAAGTGAACAAGAGATATGAGTCTGGTGTTTATAGTCTGTTGGCACTTCTAGATTTGTCACTTACCAGTTGTCTATCTTAGGCAAATCATTTCACCTCTCTGAAACTCCACTTTCAGATCTTTAAAATGAGGGCAATTTTATTTTTCAAAGTTGTGATCATTAATTAAGATCTTAAAAAAAAAGATAACTGTCTTGGCACATTCCTGGCAAATGGTAGGCATTCACTCAACAAATGTTAATATCTTCCTTCCTACATCTAAGTGTTACTGTGAAAATCAAATATGATAATCAACATGAAAATGCCTTGTGAATTGGAAACATAGTTCTAGACAAAGTTAGAGTTTTAGGGAGTCGACACGTACTACCACTTTCTTCACCTTGCATGTTCAAGTCAAATGAGAAGAGACAGACATCTCAAGATCAAAGTAGCCACCTAATGACAGATTAAAGCGGTGCTGAAGATTGTAGTTTTGATGTGCTTTCTACTTCTCTCTCCAGAATTAAATTTACCCACTGAGGCATACTCAGGCAAGGGTAGGTGCAAGTCTTACTCACTGAGATGTGTAACTTACTGAAAGGCAGAGAGCAAAGAGAATACATCCTCTACAGAGGCCAGGAGAACGCTGGAGCAGAGCCGCACATGGACAATTCTGTTTTCAAACACACCAGTCACCTAAGTCAGTCCACCTTAGGTGGGAAAGAAATTGAAAGTGCTCTTTTGGGGGGAAGTTTTCTGCATGGAAAAGAAACAGGAGGACAGAAAATAGTAAGTTTCTCCAACAGATATACACATTGCTGTGAAGAAACTCAAATTCAGCTTCCCTCCCCCAACCTCTCATATTTACTTAGGTTTTGGAAATGGCTATCTCATATATTAAAATACTGTTGTGTTTCTTTTGAAGTGGTTTAATGATTATTAAGTGCTTATGATATGTTCAGTGAAAAATGCAGATTAGGAAATTCTGCTATGTTATAGTGCATAATATATTCTGTATACACCATGTAGATTGTATGCATGGTGAGTTGTGTGTGTGTGTGTGTGTGTGTGTGTGTGTGTGTGTATATGTTTGTATACTAAAAGAATTTTTTTTTATAGAGGACATGGAGAGTGAAATTACATTAAAGTGCTTAATATGACCATTTTCAGGTGTGATTATGGATCATGATTTGTATGCTTTTTATATTTTTCAGAATTTCTGAATGTTATGTTTTTAAAAAGTTGAGAATCCCCTTCCCCCTCAAAAAAACCAACTAAAAAAAAGCACAAACAAAAACCAATCCCAGCCATATTGTTTCTTCTCCTTTAATTTTTGCAAAGTTTTATAATTTTTCCATTTCAGTTACGTTCAATACAAGTGATCTAACAAGTTCATTTTGTACACTTAACAGTGATGGAAGAAAAATTTACTGGAAGACTAATCAAATATTATTAAATTATAAATTATGATATTATAGGTGACATTGTCATTCCAAAATATCCACCTTTTAATTATTTGTGAATAAAGATAAGTCCTGTTGACTTTACAGTCAACATTTCTAATTCCTTTTCTTCATGAGCTTCTTTTCACATTTTTAAGAGCTATCTGTATTTACAGTTCTGTGAAATATATGTCCATATTCTTTACCTGTATTTTCTATTATTTTTTGACATCATTCTTGTCAAGATGCAGATGCTCTTTGTATACTAGGGAAATATTAGAAAAATGTCTGTATATTACAGAAATATTAGTCCATTGTTTATAATGTGAATTAAAATGTTTTCTCACTTTGTTATTTTGCTAACAATCTTTTGACATAACTTTTATGAGCTTTTTGTCATACAGATTTTATTCTTAAACTTAGACCCAATTTGTCCATATTTTCTTATATAGCTTCTCTGTTTTGCCACACTTAAAAAGGCTTCCACTTCTGGGTTATGAAGGTAACTTTTTCCTATATTTTATTCTGAACTAATATATTTCCATTTTTAAATTTAAATACTGATATACTGCAATGTTTATTAGAATAAGATATGGGGTATAGATGCAATTATTTTTACCCTAGATGGCTCTCTCGATTTACAGTATCATTTATGGAATAATCAATCATTGCCTTATCTTTATTTTATACTAAATTTTTGTATGCCTGTGTAATTATTTCCTGACCTCTATTTTTGTTTTCAAGATTCCATTTTTTAAAGTTATCATACTTTAAAAGTTATGTTATTATATTTGTATTTTAAAATATGGTTAGTTAAGTCTGATCTCTTTGTTCCAAGAATTCAGCCTGGATGTGAACTCAAGAGTTGGTGTTTTGCTGGAAAATCATACATAGATCTATCATCTTTTATTCCAACAACTTCAGCAGTTTCTTTGTTTTGGTCAATATTATAGCTTTTGCTATCTTAGAAATATGCCACTTGAAATGACATTTAGTCAAGCGCCTATGATGCAATTGATCTTTCAATTATCAGCAATCTGGAATGCAGCAGGGTTTCAAGTAAAAGGAAAAGTCAAGGATGTCAAGGATAGGCAACTTCCTTATGTACAACTAACTGGTTGTTATCACAGGGAAGCAGGGACAGAACAAGGAAATTTAGGAGGAAAATGCAGCCTTGTTCTTTGTCTTTCTCTGAGACAACTTTTCAGTATCTATTTGGATTGAGAAATAATTGCTTATTTCTCAGTTAGAAAAGCCTAGTGGTGCCAGTTGGATTAAGATGCCAAATTTGTGTGTATAGGTATGTGACATGCTAGGTACTTGAAACAGATCATTCCAAAGAGTACAGGAGGTCAAAATGGTTACATAACCATTTTCCCAAAATGGGAACATTTCTGTTGTTCTAATTTGGTTAGTTTAAGTAACACTAAGCTGTACACCCCAAACTAATGTAACATTGTATGTAAACTACATTCAAATAATAATAAAATTGTTACTGAACAGAAAAAATAAGTATATGGAAGGTGTTATCAGCTATTAATGTTACAGTATAATTGGAAATGATAGTAGTGGTCCTCTGAGTAGCTAATTTTTATGTTTTTTTCTAATTTTTAAATGATCAATGAAAAATGCCATACTTTTTTGCTTTTTAGGTAGGTTGAGAACATTTAAGTTCTATCTTCTTAGCAACTTTCAATGATAGAAGGCAATGTTATTAACTAAAGTCACCATGCTATATACTAGAGTCTCAGACCTCATTCATGGATTAACTGAAAGTTTGTACCCTTTAACTAACCTCTCCTTATTTCCCCCAATCCCAGTTCCAGGCAACTGCTTTTCTATTGTCTATTTCTATGAACACAGAAATGAATGCTGCAATGAAACATGAGAGTAGAAATATCTTTTCGAGATAATGGTTTTGTTTCCTTTGGATATATACCTGAAAGTGGGATTGCTAGATCATATGGTAATTTTATTTTTAATTTTTAAGGAACCTCCATAGTGTTTTCCACAGTGGCTGTATCAGGTTACATTCCCACCAACAGTGCACTAGGTAGGGTTCCCTTTTCTCCACATCTTCTCCAGCATTTATCTCTTGCCTTTTTAATGATTGCCATTCTAGCAGGTGTCAGGGGTTTTTGATTTGCATTTCCCTGATGATTAGTGATGTGCATATTTTTATGTACCTGTTGGCCATTTGTATGTCTTCTTTGGAAAAAAAAAGTCTATTCAGGTCATTTGCCTGTTTTCTAATTGTTTTATTTATTTTATTTTATTTTGTTTTGTTTTGCGCTATTTATTGGCATGAATGGGTTCCTTATATATTTTAGATGTTAACCTCTTATCAGATCTATGGCTTGGAAATATTTTCTCCCAATTCATGGATTCCTTTTTCATTCTGTTGCTGGTTCCCTTTGCTCTTTTTAGTTCATAGTCTTACTGGTTTACTTTTGCTTTTGTTACCTTTGCTCTTTATATATCCAAAACTCATTGTGCAGACCAGTGTCAAAGAGCTTTTTTCCTATCTTGTCTTCTAGGAGTTTTACAAATTCAGGTTTTACATTTAATCCTTTAATCCAGCTTGAGTTAATTTTTGTGAGTTGCATTAGATAGGGGCTCAATTTTATTCTTTTGTGAATATACAGTTTTCCTAATACCATTACATTAACTTACTTTTGAATATTAAACCAGTCTTGAATACCTGAAATAAATCCCACTTTGTCATGCTATAATTCTTTTCATACATTCTTGGATTCAATTTGTTAATATTTTATTGAAGATTTTGCATATGTGTTTATGAGAGTTATTGGTCTGTTTGTTGGAAATGGTTTGCTGGTTTTTGTTGTAGGGTAATGCTGTCCTTATGGAATAAGTAAGAAAGCTGCTATTACTAAATTTTTAATCTCCATTCTTTGTTTCACCTCCTGTGCACATTGCTTCCTTTCTCCCTTATATTACCCTGCTAGATATCACCCTGATTAGATTCATTCACTAAATATTTAAATATTTGAATTTTTAAATTTTTAAATTTTAAATTTAAATATTTAAATTTAAATAAAAATTTAAATATTTTTAAAAACATTTTATTTTTGACAGAGAAAGAAAGAGAGAGCAAAAGCAGGCTCCCAGCTGAGCTGGGATCCCAACATGGGGCTCAATCCTAAACCCCAGGATCATGACCTAAGCCGAAGGCAGACACTTAACCAACTGAGCCACCTTGGTGCTCCAAGATATGATATTTTTTTTAAAAGTCTTTGCATTTAACAAATTTTATTGAAGATTAGGCATCCAATAGGGGAATTAACACACAGTGAAGCACAGCACAACATACAATTGAAATTTATGTTAGACATCCTTTCTCTTAAATACCTTTTGGCTATCTGAAATAATGTGAACCTTTTTAATTTTTTTCCCAGTAATTGTTCTACCTCATCTATCTCTGGACTTTGGTTGTACTGTAGGATCCTTCTTTCTTATCTCTCCTTAGCTCTCTTCAAAAATCATCTGGTTTTATAATGTAAACAATTCTGTTTTCTTCGGTAAGTTCTGGGCTTATGTTTGTATATTATTTAGGAGAGACTCATATTGCTTGGTTAGTAAAATAAGCATTTAATATTTATGTCACAGTTTGCTGTTGGTCCAGAGAGGCTCTGCCCCATTTAGTCCTTCAGGCACCAGGCACTTTCCATGTATTGGCTCTACCATCTCCTTGGGCAAATGAGATAAAGAACTCAAAGGATGGCCTGAACGATTTTAGGGTCAGCCCTGGAAGTATCATTTGTCCCTCCCTCCTGTATTCTATTATTCAGAACTTATTCACTAACTACAAGAGAGGGCACAAAATGCTGTCTAGTTTTGTGCTCCAGAGAAAATTGAATTTTCTTTGATGAATATATAGGATTCTTTCTGTCAAACTTCAGAAAAATGTTAGGCTGATCTGCTAAGTAGAAGCCCAATCTCGGTCTACTCCTTTATTAACATTTTAGCAAAAAATTCCTTTCCTATCCATGATTCCTATCCATGAGCTCCCTATCTTAAACAGGGCTTCTTGTTTGATTTGATAATTCCAAATCCCTTAGAAAGAAGAGGCTCTCATAAATTTTGTTTCTTTGGTTTATTGTTTGTTTATTTAAGTGTCTCAAACTGCCCTTTTTATTGCTTTTGTACTTAGCCTAGTTTATGCAGTATGCATATATACTTTGGTACCTTTAAATTTTTCACTAAGCATACTCAAGGGATCTTTTCTTATAGATGGATGCTATCTACTGGACTCTGAAATGATACCAGTTGCTTTTAGTTCTGATTTTAACTAATAGGCTCAATGTTAATGTCTCTCGAGCTTTTTGATTATAGTTGGAAATCTGTCCATACATTTTGTGAAAGCCCACTTTCCCTTACTGTCCCCTAAGGATTTCCCAGTCACCTTTTTCAGTTTGTCAGCTGCTTTCTTTATTTTTATTTCTTATCTGTTTCCAAGTTATTCCCTTTAGCTACCTTGATTTCTTGTTTCTTTTTTTTTTTTTAAACTCTGATTGCTCCCCATATTCCCATAATCAACTGGGCAGTTGTTTATCACTCCTTATACACTCAGTCCCCCAAAGTGAGAGGAGTTAATGAGTACTTCAATTACGTCTGTTTGCTCCCCATTCCCTGACCTTTCCATTAATTTCGGTCTCCCAGTGTGTTCTAAACATTACAGCTGCATTTTGTACAATTCTGTTTTTCAGAATTTTAATATGTGAATCAGTTCGACTTTGAATTCACTCTTTATGGGCTATTTTGTGACAGTCTTTAATTTGGGATCAGCCAATGCTATACAGATAAAGATTGTTTAAACTGAATTTAGGAAAGGATTTCTATGGATATAGTATGAGTTGAAGAGATTATAATCTCAACAATCTAGGAGAAGCAATACAACAATACAACAATACAACAAGCAATACAAAAAAGCAACAATATTTTTGTTCAAATTCAGATTTTTTAACATAAAATATCTCTCAAATTGAGCTCTTTCAGTGCATATATCAGTTTAGAGTCTGGCTACTAGCCTGCTGCTTTTCTTGATGGGATTGTCTCTTTTTTAAAACTAATGGGTTGAGTATAACTGGTGAGCTTAGTTGAGTTACCAATGCAACAAAATGATTGAAACTAAGGTTTTAAAAAATCTTCCTTGGGGGTGGTGATCATTTTATGAAGGGTAATTTCTTTGAAGGATATGGACAGAGAACTGTTTCTTGCCCAGTGACTGTATGGAGTAGTTAACATTTTTATCTCATTGACTGTAATAGGTATACGGTTTATTGGCAAGCTTCCTCTCCCCCAGTGTTCTAGAAGTCACCACTGACCACAGGGTTGAGCTATGAGCACATTACCATGGGCTGGCCAGTTAGTTGGGGCATTTTGATTGATTTAGAGATCGATGTGTGATCCAAACTGGCCAATAAGAGCCCCACCAAAAATGTTTGCTGGAACTTTCAGGAAAGAGTATATCCTCTACCCCTTAGTTGCTAGGTTTTAAGTTGTATCTGCTGGGAGCTCTTGTTACCATCACATGGAGAGAACTCTGTCTAAGGACAAAACAGAATGAAGAAAGCAGAACCAAGAGCAAGAAAGAGAAAATTTACTGATGGCATTTTTGAAGACCTAGGTCTATCTAATGGAGTCTAAAGTCAGCATCTCTTAGACTTTTTGGGAATGTAAGACATTAAGGTGCCTTTTCATTTAAGCTAGTTTTTGGTTGAATTTCTTTCACTGACAACTGAAAGTGTAACAACTGAATCAGTGATTAACTAGAATTTTTTTTAATAATGTCTCCAAATTAGGATATTCATTTTAGTAAGGCAAAAACAGCCCTTCTCTATATTGTTCAACATTCTATATAGCATATTACAGTGATGGGCACTTAGAAAATGTTAACAGATGTTAACAGAAATAGTTTAAAGTTGTGTGACCTTGGGCTATAATAGCCTTTCTGAGCCCAAGATTCCCCAGGAGTAGGAAGTAGATCACATTAACTTCATAGTGTTCTTGTGGGCATTAGAGGTAATATTTACAGTGTTGACACGTGTGGTTTTTAGCATGTGGCAGGTGATTAATGTATGATAGCTATTCTTATAAATTATATATTAATTCCAGTTATTAATAACAGAAATACGCCAATGAGATTTTATATACTAATGGGGAATATAAACATATCAAAATAAAAATAAAAGAATGAGGGCGCCTGGGTGGCTCAGTGGGTTAAGCCTCTGCCTTCGGCTCAGGTCGTGGTCTCAGGGTCCTGGGATCGAGCCTCCCATCAGGCTCTCTGCTCAGCGGGGAGCCTGCTTCCCTCTCTCTCTCTGCCTGCCTCTCTGCCTCCTTGTGATCTCTCTCTGTCAAATAAATAAAATAAAAATCTTAAAAAAAAAAAAAAAAGAATGGATGACTGCTGGAAATCCATAGGCAGAAAGATGTGAATAAGCAAAAGTATAGAGACAAGTGCTATGTAACAACTTTTGAGATTTCAGTAGATGTTGATGAGTCTTAGCCAATGTCGTTGTGATGAATAGGCATGTTCAGCATTGTGGCTTGACTTTTTCATTGTTCTAGCCTGCTCCAAAGGTAAAAGGACGGAAGTTTCCCAGACAAAGTTTATGTTAGTGAAATAGCCATCTTCCATTCTCTTCTCAGGCTGTATGCCTTTTTAATTTAGTCTATGAAGTAAATATAAGTCTAGTCTCTTCTAGGAACCTGAATTCCTGTCTTGGAATTCTCTATCTAACTTCCTGCTGTTACTCCTACAGCCTTTTCCTGCCTCCTCTCCTGACCTTCCATCTTGCGCAGTTTTCCTTTACTGGGAAATTGTTTAATGAAACATTTGTTTAATGTTTCATTTGTTTGATGAAAAATTCTTTCACCTTCTCAAAACTGTGTTCCTTCGGGGCTGTCTTAATCCATCTCACACCTTGGAAAGAAAACAGCCATCCTTGAGAATTGCAAAATATACATTGGGATGTCAAAAGCAGTTACTTTCCGGCCTCAAAGACCTCATCGTTTTAGATTGAAACATAAAAAAATCCTCAGATTTATATTTTAACATATACAATTTTGTCCACTGGCCCTGGCCATCCTTAAGAAGCCATAATTTAAAAAAAAAAAAAGAAAAAAAAGAAAAAGGAGCCATAATTTTCCTTCTTTTCCTTTTTTAATGGAAAACTTAATGAATTTGTATTATTTATATGTAGGGACAATGCTAATCTTCTCTGTATCATTTCAATTTTAGTATATGTGCTGCTGAAGTGAGCCTTCTTTTCTCTCCCCTTCCCTTCCCTTCCCTGGCCTTCCTTTCTCTCTCTCTCTCTTTTTTTTTCCTTAGAAGGGTATCTCCTACTTATATATGGACTATTTGCAATTGTTTAAAACTCATTTTTACTCTAAAAAATCTTGCAAATCAAGTCCTGTATATTAAAAAAAAAAAAAATCAAAGCTGCTCTTGTTGAGGTTACCGTGGGTCTAGACCTCTGACTTTTATCCCCATTATGTCTGTGGGCCCTACTGTAGTAGCTACAAGGAGCTCCAGGCATGGGGAAACACATCTGAAAATACTTGGGTTAGTGAAATGAGTTATTAACTGGAACTCGGAAGACTCAAGTTATAGCTTTAGTGCTAACATTAAATTTGCATGTGTCACTGATAGGGTTAATTGTTTTATCTGTAAAACAAAGGTTTAGAATGGTGGTTCTCAATTTTGTCTGCGTGTTAGAATCACCTGGGGAGCTTTTAAAAATCCTGATGCTTATGCCTCACTCTCTACCAATTAAATTAGAATCTCTGGGGTGTGACCCAGGCAACAGGCATTTTTTTAAAGCTCCCTAGGTGATTCCAATTTGCAACCAAGTTTCCAAACCTCCCAAGAATTTTTTGAGCAATAATGTTGCACAAATCTATGGGGCTGTGGAGCTTGTTTTGGTAGATGTAGTTAAATGTGCAGAGTCTATTCATGGAGAGAGACTACTGAGTGAGGAGCTGGCATGAAGGTGGGCATAAAGATTAGAAAGTAGGAAAAAAGTTTTTGATTATCTTAATAGCTCAGTGTGTTGGGTAAAACACTTAACTTTGTTATATCCCTGATGGGAGTGATTTTAACTTCCTGTAAAATGACGCTCTCAACTGAGAAATCGTATTTAAATGATATTATTTTTATACCAACACCAACACCATTTGCTAATATGATCAGTCAAGAATTACACCGAAGTATTTTATTCACCAAGGAAATAGAAAAGGCAGATTGACTACTGAAATGTAAAATATGGTTAATATTCCTCAGTTGGTGGCATAGATTAAAGATAGATTGAAGCAACATGTTGATAACAATGGAAATCTCTGATACCGAGAGGCCACATTAAACGTGCGTCCTTCAAAAAGGCAAAGGAAAAAACCCCCAGGATTACTGCTATGAGCTTCTTGTAAATTATGAAAAACTATTCTTTCAACTGAGTTTTCAAATTAGGAAAAAAAATTCACAATATTGGTAAGCAATTGATCCTAAAAAATATACAAATTGGATGATGATATCTAGGCTATAATCTCCAAAGTAAAGTGAATTTATTATGATTGGATAAATTACAGTGAATACCAAATAGTTTAAAAATGACAGCACAGTTAGAGCAAAATGATTGATACTACATATGTTAGATGTATAACTAAACAGAAATGCCTTTTCATTTTCTTATTACCAGAGCTATCTACATATTTTGTCTCACATTTGTGCAGCTAATGGGTGTTCAAGATTTGTGCGCTTTGATCTCCGTTTTAACAGAGTAGCTCTTTTCTGCAAGTTGATGACCTTTAAATAAAAGAAAAAGTGCAGTTACCACTGATAGCAGGGCGATATATTAATAATTTTATACCTTGTTCTTAGGCTTTTTGCTGGAATAGATTTATCAACAACAGAATGAAAAAAAAATTTTACACATTTTCTGGCTGAAAGTTCAGCCAGTGCTTAGTGTTTTTGTGTTTTAGTTCTTCCTACGCTAGGGAAAAGTTTACACAAGCTTTTTTTAATGTGGAAGTGGCCCCAAAGGTTGGGCAGTAAGCCCCAACATTGACTTGACAGATGAGGAGAAAGTCCATAGAGAGAATTTGACAATATGGAATGGAGCCAGTAGCAGCTTTGGCCACCTCTGAATGAACTCTGTTAACAAGGACCGCGACTACTTCTAGCAATGGCCATGAATGACTCCCTGATTGAAAATTTGCTCTGTTTTTCCTGGACTTTGTAAGTTCTGATGTCCTGGTACAATATAAAATGAACTAATGAGTGAGAAGATGGGGTTGGGGGGACTGGGGGAGGGAGGAGGGAGAAAAAGGCACACAGGGGAGTGGAATGCAGTGAAGCAATTACTGATGTTGGTCTTTTCACTTTGTCAGTGGAGACTGGGAGCTAAATACAGTTTGATTTTAAGTAAGTTAAAAAGCCCATACCATTTCCCATACTTTATGTGTTACACGACACAATTTTTTTTTTTTTTAAGATTTTAGTTATTTATTTGGCAGAGAGAGAGAGATCACAAGTAGGCAGAGAGGCAGGCAGAGAGAGAGGGGAAGCAGGCTCCAGGAGATTCCCTGCCTAGCAGAGAGCCTGATGCGGGGCTTGATCCCAGGACCCTGAGACCATGACCTGAGCCGAAAGCAGAGGCCCAGCCCACTGAGCCACCCAAGTGCCCCTACATGACACAATTCTTAATTGTCACATACCTTTGAAAATGTAAATTGGTACAAATAACCTCAGTATTTGGTTATTAGTGAGTTATCTTTTTTTAGAGGATACATTTCTAAAGCACTTCCATGAAATCTTAGTTTGCACAGTTCCATAGTGATCCCTTTCTACTCAGAACTTACTTATCACCTATACCATTCATTCCATGACTTATTAAAACACTGTTTTGTGGGTTTTTTGTTTGTTTGTCTAATCGTTGAGCCCACATTTAATTAACATATGTAGTTTTTAAGCTTCTACTGCCATAGCAACTGCCTAAAAAAAGACGTTGGACAAGTGAAGGTGAGAACATTGCTTTAGACTGTGTTGTCTAAGAGCAGGAACTAACAATACCATTTATCGATGTGTTTTCCACAACCAGCGCAGGACAGACACATGGAAAGTACTCAGGACTTACTTGTTGAATGACTGCATGAATGGATGATAGACTAACACAGAATGAAGACACAGATGCACATACCCACTTGAAATGCTAATTCATTCATATCTCAGGGAAGATTGGTCTATTACACCTAGATATGAATTGCTAATCTGCTACAACATGTGCTTTTTACTAATATATTTAGGTAACCAGTCTGAATAGTGTCAATAATAGAGGGAACTTTGATCAGGCCTCACAAATGATAAGACCCCTTCTTAATTTTTCAACCAAATCTCACGTTTTGTGTTTGTTTATTTTTCTCTTTTCTGCGAAAATGAAGATAGCAGTACTCACACTCACACCAGTACTCATACTCCATTTTCTTTCAAGCTCCAGCTCTTAAGCTATGTCATTCTTCTCTAAGTTTCTATCCTGAGTTGCCCAAACCATCCTATTATGCCAATTCACTTTATCTCATGAGGATCTGAGAGATGAAGTCTAGAGGTGTTTTTGATGGAAAAAGATGTTAGAAACTTTTTGTACAGTCTTTCTGTGACAGTTTAAATTAATTTTTTGGCAATTCTTCCATTGAGATATGGGGTCTCTGCCCACTCCTCTTGTACCTGGGTGGGCCAATGACTCCTAAAACCAAGAAAGTGTGGCAGAAGTGTTACTCTGTGGCTTGCTAGATCATAAAAGGCATGGGTGTTCTGACTTGTTTGCTGGAACAATCAGATGTCACGTGGGAAGCCTGACTATGCTGAGGGCCCAGGCTAGAGAGGCCATGCATACCTGTGCTCAGATAATCACTTCACCTGAAGCCAGCTTTGCAGCCATCCATTCCAAGGTGCTGCATGTGTGTGTGAAGGTACCACCTTGAAAGCGCATCTCTGGCCTTAGCTGTCCTAGCTCTAGCTATTTCAATCACTCACAGCTGAGGCCCAAAATATCAAAAAGCAGAAACAAGCTGTACTCTGATTTTTGACTCACGGTCTCTGAGCATAATAAAAATGCTTGTTTTATGCTATCAAATTTTGGGGTGATTTTTTTGGGTGATTTTTGTATGTGAGTATACTAACTGGAACAATTTCAAGACCAGATTTTGTATACTGAATATACTGTATATTGAATAATCTGAGAAGTCCTAAGATAATAAGGACCTGTTTAAACCAGGCTTCATTTAAACCAGTGTTTCTAAACTCTTTTAGGCACCCCCAGGTCATTTGACCTCAGAACTACTTTTTTTATTAAAAAAAAAAAAAAAATATATATATATATATATATATATACACACACACACCCATATATATTTTAAGATTTTATTTATTTATTTGACACAAAGAGAGAGATAGCAAGAGAGGGAATACAAGCAAGGGGAGTGGGAGAGGGAGAAGCAGGCTTCCCGCTGAGCAGGGACCCTGATGCGGGGCTCGATACCGGATCATGACCTGAGCCAAAAGTAGACACTTAAGGGCTGAGCCACTCAGGCTCCCCAACCTCAAAACTATCTTATAGAATACATCCTTTAAAAAATTTTTTTTGAATTTTTAAAATTTTTTAAAAAAGATTTTTATTTATTTCAGAGAGAGAGAGAGAGTGAGAGTGGGACAGGGCAAGAATGAGCTAGTGGGCAGTGGGCAGAAGGAGAAGCAGACATCCTGCTGAGCAGGGAGCACAATCAGGGCTCCATCCCAGGATCCTGGAATCATGACCTGAGCCAAAGGCAGACACTTAACCCACTGAGCCATCCAGGTGCCCCTAGAATATATCCTTAAATGTCAGTGTTTTCCATCAGCATTTTAGAAAATGTGTATTGATCTAGATGTGTTAATAATTAGTAAATATTCGAAGAGTTTGTTTCATTTTTTCCTTTAATTTTACATAATTCTTCAAATATATGAAGTATAAAAAAACATAAATGCTGATCTTTAGAATTCCAAAGATGAATGAATGGTAATTGTGAAGAGAAATTGCAGGAAGTAGGATCAGAAAGAAAGGCACTAACACCAATTAAAAACTACTGTAAGTAACCTAGGTCTGGTATTATTAACTAATATCCATTTCCCCAGCTCCATTCCTTGTACTTGGTTCCAGAGTTTTTCTCAGGATTTCAAGGAGGTGCACAAAAATGTTGTTTGAAATAAACATTAAAAATATTTATTAGTGGGGCGCCTGGGTGGCTCAGTGGGTTAAAGCCTCTGCCTTCGGCTCAGGTCATGATCTCAGGGTCCTGGGATCGAGCCCCACATCTGGCTCTCTGCTCAGCGGGGAGCCTGCTTCCTCCTCTCTCTCTGCATGCCTCTTTCCCTACTTGTGATCTCTGTCAAATAAATATCTTTAAAAAATATATTTATTAGTTATGGAGGGCACGCATTGCATGGAGCACTGGGTGTGGTGCAAAAACTATGAATTCTGTTATGCTGAAAAGAAATAAAAAAATATTTATTAGTTTATTTGAGAGAGAGAGAGCGAGTGAGCAGGGGGCAGGGGCAGAGGGAGAGAAACCATCAAGCAGACTCCCTGCTGAGCATGGAGCCTGAAATGGAACTGGATCCTAGGACCTCGAGATCATGACCTGAACTGAAATCAAGAGTCAGATGTTTAACCGACTGAGCCACCCAAGTGCCCCTGAAATAAGCATGTTTCATATTACGGTAATTTAAATTTGTCTTTAGTTGTTTTTTTAACTCTTTTGATATTTCAAATAATAACAGAAGAGGGTACAAGCATGAGTATAAGACAGTTGAGAGCTCCAGGACTAGGTAGAGCAGAAAGCTGACAACTTTGGATGGTGAGGTAATAGCTTGGTATCCTGGTCTGGTTGGGGAGTGGTAGAATCTGGTCAACCAAGTTTCCAGTTATTTCATTTTTGACAGAAATTGATATTACTGCTTAGGTGTGAGGGTTGAACTGTAGAATGCTCTGGATTGATTTTTCAAGTGGTATATACATTTTTAGAAAAGCAGCACTTTAACAGCTACAGATCTTTAATACAGTTGCTAGGCCATCAACTGACATGCCAACATACCCTGAAAGAGGCTTCATCAAGTGCAAAGGTGAAGTTCTGTCAGATAATGTTAGCAGAGCAAAATAAACTCATAGGAAGAAGGAAATATTTCTTCTAAATATCCTGGTGTTATAAAACAGAATTCTTCAAAAGTCCTTGAGAAGGTGTTTCAAATAGGAAGTCTGGGTGCATATGTAAGAGATTGAAAAGGAGATAAAGTAAATGAAAACACTTCTTGCAAGATTTAAATAAGGAGTGCTACAAATGACACAGTAAAACTCCATTTAATAATGTGTAAAAAAACCCAAACTCTACTTACTTTAGGCTGAATCAACTATGGATTCCATGGGGTGAGAGCACAGATAAAAAGGTAATACTTCACGGACTTGGGGAAATAAAACGTATATTATTAATACTAACTTAAATTAGGCTAGAAACTTCTCTTATTAGATAGTTTTTGACAAAAAGGGTTCTATGGTCAAGGAAGTTCAGGAAACTTATGTCAAAAAATATTAGATATCTTTTTAATCTACATTCCCTTGACTACAGAATTTTCTTTTAAGAGATAAACTCTTTGGGACTTGGTTTCCCAGGCGGCAAACTTTGGGAAACACTGATTTAGCCCTTCCGTTTGACAAAACCTTGTTGACCTTTATTATGAGACTATTATGAGGCTGATACCTGTAGGTACCTCATGATTCCCCCTTTTTGTATTCATAACCCTAATTATCACAACTAGCTTAAATGGTACTTGTGCCTTTCTCTGGCTTAAATCACCGACTTAATTTTTTATTTCTTTAACTTTATAAGACCGAGATTATTACCTTTTGTAGAGGAGAAAAATGGGATGAATAAAGCTGGGCAGACTCTCTCAAGGTCATGTGATATATGTTACTCTCTTAGAATTTGGAATTTATACTTTTTCCCTGTCTGCTGAGTGTTGCATTCTAGATTTTTTTATTTTTTAATTTAACTTATTTTAATTTCAGTGTAGTTAACACACAGTGTTATATTCTTTTCTGATGTGCAATATAGTGATTCAACAACTCCCTATATTGCTTAATGCTCGTCAAGATAAGTGTGCTCTTAATTTCCATCACCTGTTTTACCCATACCTCACCCATCTCCCTCTGGTAACCAACCATATGTTTGTTCTCTGTATTTAAGAGTCTCTTTTGTGGTTTGTCTCTCTATTTAATTTTTCCTTTGCTCCTTTGTTTTATTAAATTCCATATGAGTGAAATCAAATGGTATTTGTCTTTCTCTAGCTGACTTATTTAGCTTAGCACAATACCCTTTAGTTTGATCCATGTCATTGCAAATGCTAAGATTTCATTCTTTTTTATGGCTGAATGATACCCCATTGAATATATATAACACATCTTCTTTATCCATTCATCTATTGATCAATTGCTTCCATAGTTTGGCTATTGTTGCGATAAACATAGGGGTGCTTATATCCCTTTGGATTAGCATTTCCGTGTTCTTTGGGTAAATATCGAGTAGTGTAATTACTGACTGGATAATATGGTAATTCTATTTTTTAATTTTTTTGAGGGACCACTATACTGTCTTCCACAGAGGCTACATAGGAACCCTCATGCATTCTTGGTGGGAATGCAAACTGGTGCAGCCGCTGTTACCTTCCAGATTAAAAAAAAAAAACCAAAAACCACCAAAAACAAAAAACAGACAAACTTGTGTTTGTTAATAAGTGAGTTCTGGCTTGGACTGAGACCTTGTTCTCTCAATGGGACTCTGGTTTGACTTGAATTTTGAGAAAAAGGTCTGAAGTTTTTGATGAAAGGCTGTACATATCTAGAAGAGGGTCTACCTATTAGATACAGGATATCATGCTAGCAAACAATAACAGAGAAAGAAAGGAAAACCTGTTTCCAGTTTTGAATATAATGAAGAAGACTTTGAGAAAGTGAGAGTAGACTTTACAAATTGAACAATCATGAAAAGGTGAATCCTAAAAATGAATACATTTTGAAGGATTTTAGATATGCTTGGTTTCATATGTAGAATTATTTAAAAGATGGTTAGAAATGAGCATGTGGACCTTGGAGGAAGGACAAGTTATAGATATGCTAGTCATCTTCCTAAAAGGGAAATTTGAAGATGAAAGGGCAGCTGTTGTTACACTAATGGTTCTCAAGTTAGATTTCTCTCTCTCTCTCTCTCTCATGTTTCTCCATAATTTTACTGCCTTCTTTTTCTCTTGCATAAATTCATCTTTATGAATCAGATATTGTATTATGGGACAGCAATGGGATTTTCTAGTTCTGTGGTCCATTTGTAGAGAGCTAGTCTTTCTCTAGCAGGAACCTTCTTTGTGCAAGGCCTGATTTTGCTGTGGTCATAGTAGTGGAGGTCTGTTTGTTCATTTGCTTATATTTCCAAAATCAAGTGTCATTATTTTATTTACATGCTTTCCTCCATTTGATGTTTTGAATTCTCCTAAATAGTTCTTTGTATGTAGACAAGGCCTGTTAAGGTATGAAAGTAGATTGATCTATCTGAAAACTGGCTGTTTCCCACAACAAATATACACCATATATCCCTAATTTGTGGAAATTATATGCTGAGAGCTAATGGCCAATGTCCTGATGCGAAGTTTTAAGGAGGGCACTTAGGGGAGAAGGAGAAACTTGAATTTTCTAAAATCAATCTTTGTGAGGAAAGAAGGCAATAGATTTTAGGAGCCTCTCCTCCTGGGTTTAGTTATTTACTTTTTCTGTTCATGTTCAAGTAGAATGAGCTCTTCACCCTGGAAAACTCAGGCAATATATTCTCTTCAAAACAAGCAAACCAAAGGTTAGCTCATCACTTCTTGCTCTTTCATGTTTAGAAGGAAATTTTCCCTCGTGCAATTCCCTAGCAGTTATGTAGATTTTCTGTGAGTGAATGAAATGTCTTGTGTGAGATACCAACATTTCTCTGGGAGTAGGTGAGCATTAACTTAGATGAAAGTGAATACGGTTAGAAACAAGTGAACCTTCCCTCCGTAGTGTAAAACTGTGAAAACTTAAAGAGAAAAATTGCAGTTTCTCAGAAATTAGGTTGCCAGGTGGATTCTCTCCATAGCACCTCTTGTTTTTGTTTGTTTGTTTTTCTTATTTGTTTTCTGGCTTATGGGTTTGCACCCATCCTGTCTGTATATATACAGGGAGGTAAGATACACATTTACTGTTGCATTGTCAGTGTCTAAAATAGTTCAAAGCACATAGTAGGCTTTCAAAAAATACTTGCTGACTGAACGAGGGGATTAGTAAATAAACACGTGTCTTCTTCATTTTAAGGAGAAGAAACTGAGTCTGCTGAGGTTTAGTGATTTACTGAAGGTCATATGGCAAGCTCAGAGCAAGACTTGAAACTAAATCCTGTCTCCACATTCTCAAACCAGTACAGTATGTTGGATGTTTTCCATTTTATCTATTCTAACTGTGTGTGTTTACACAAAAAAGCATTTAGAAATTCAGACTGTTATATGCCAGACCTAAGATAAGTCGTGTCCGATGATGACTCTTTTAAGAACCTATTGATATTGCAATTTTTTTGTAATGTGACAGTACAATTTTCAAGTTGTCTGAGATTTTTCCTCACACTTTGGTATGTTGGAGAAACCTTATAAATATGAAACTTGTATTCATCTTACATTACATGGAATTCTAGATACATTCTTCCATTAGATGATCTAATAACAGGATGATAATACTGACTTAAGAAATAAATTTATGTTATTATTCCTGAATTACTTATGGTTCTGAATCTATAAGATAAATTTTATTTGTATTAATATTTTTCTTAGTTATGATTTACTTTAAATGGATTAATTTTACATTTTCCTTTTATACTTTTATAACAAAATATAGTTCATTTTAGTGGATTAGATTAACTATTTGTATTATTTTTATCCTTTCTGTCTTACTTTCGTTTTGCCTTCCTGCCTTCCAGGGTGCTTGCCTTCCTTCTTTTCTTTGTTCCATGACTCAGGAATTCTCTATTTGTTGTAGGGTTGGCAATGCCCTATTCTTGATCCATGATGGTTATATAGCAGTTAGTAATTATACTAAAAATCTTAAATTGTATAATGCCTGTTTTATGCACTGTTCTGCATGTATGTTTCATAAAAACTAAAAAATGAAAAGCAAAGCCATATATTTCATATGTTTTTAGTCTATAGTGGATTTCAATTTGTTAATGAAAACATTTATATACATTATCATTTCTAATTCTCAGAAATCTGTGTAAGTTCAGGATGTCAAACTTTCTATTTTTGTTCCATTTTATTTATGAATGAACCTCTAATAGACAATGCTCAAAAGTAATTTATTCTACTTAAAATATACTTTGATTGAAGGATAAAAATCATTGTTTAATAATAAAAGGATTTTATTTTTTATTGTTCTGGTATAAGTAACCAAGTAAATTTTGGTAAAATTTCTAATGTGCAAGGTAACAATACTTTCAAGTGTTTTGCTTCTAGTGTCTGTAGTTTATACGTAAGGACATATAATTAAGAACTTTTTACAGCCTTTGGTGGGTGAAACATATCTTTGACAAAGTTTTGTTCTTTTACTCTTTTGGACAAATATATTATCCTATATTTGCCAACATAATGTAATTTTGTTTCAGTTGTTCTGTCAACAGAAAAGAAAAAGCATTTTTTTTGGTTACAAATATAATCTCATATTTATTGCTTTCTAGGTATTCATGGATCCCAAGTCCAAATATGAAGTTTATCTTGTGCAGATAAGTAATACTTTATTTTTTTTTAATTTTTTTTAAATTTATTTATTTGTCAGAGAGAGAGGGAGAGAGCAAGCGAGCACAGGCAGACAGAGTGGCAGGCAGAGGCAGAGGGAGAAGCAGGCTCTCTGCCGAGCAAGGAGCCCGATGTGGGACTTGATCCCAGGACGCTGGGATCATGACCTGAGCTGAAGGCAGCCGCTTAACCAACTGAGCCACCCAGGCATCCCCAGATAAGTAATACTTTAAAGAAATTTAAAAACCTACTATCATTATAGCATATAACACTTGTAATATCCAGTGCAAAGATGACATCCTATATTCACTTATATCATTTTATTTCCCACATGATGGGGTATTTTTGCATAAATATAGCTCTACCCATAAATAAAATTTTGAGTTCTGATCATTGGAACTTAGGACTAGAGAAGGATTTTAATATTAATTTTAATATTAATATTTAATTAGAGTAAAAGAAAGTGAGGATCATGAAAAAGGTAAAAAGTATCTGGTTCAAAATGTAGTCTTTTGTTCATATATACAACAGTAGATGTTGCTTCTTTGTTGTACAATAATTAAACTTCAGTGGTTAAAAAATACAAAAGAACCAAAAGGCAGGCTACAGCTGCTAATGAGCTAGTCTTGGGAGTAAATCAGCCACTTGGGAATGAACTCCCACTTCTGAAAACACAACCTGAGGAACATAATAACTCAGATACTTGATGACAGAAGTAAGGGGATCAAATTTATATAAAGAAAAAATTCTGATTGTATTGTTGGGACTGCATTTATGCAGTTCGCTTTGAGACTCACAGAAATGCTTTGTCTTTTTCTGTACCAAACAAGATTTGAAATTGGAGTTACCAAGCCATGGTCTAAGTGTTCTTTCTATTTGCTATTTCTTGGTTATGCCTATGGACTGGCACAGATATTTAATTTCAGAGAAAAGACAGAAACAGAGCAAAGACATTTTAAATAATAACTGAGAAAACCATTTTTTAAATTACCTGATATTTAATTGGTTTCCCCAAATCTGCAAAGCTCCTGCCAGGAGGTTGGATATATGAAGAAATATAAAGATCACATGTCTTGAGCATAGTACCTTGTGCATTCTTATTTGTTGATGGAATGAATGGTAAGTATATGAAAGAGGGAAGGAAGGAAGGCAGGCAGGAAGGGCAAGGAGTTGGGAAAAAATGTAAATGACTTTTTAAAATTGAAGTAAAGTAGGTACTTTAAAAGTAAGCCAACCCTACTTTTGTGGAAGGCTAAGAAGGGAGTAAACATATGGTTGGGAGAAACAGAAAAATTTATGGAGTAGTAGATTGAATGTAAGGTGAATTTTGAAGGATTACAGTCAGGACAAATTTCATAGTGTTGTTGGCAGTTGAGGTAAATGGAATGAAAATTTAAGATAATGGATATATTATTTTGTAGACCTTTTCCAAGTTGAATGAGAACAGTAATCATCATCCTTAACTTCGATACTCTTTATTTGGAAACTAGGATATTTTAAGTAAAATCACCCTTCCCTAGTGAGGGCAGGCTTTCCTTATCAATCTTATCATCATTATTAATGCAACTTAGTATTATAAGACTTTGACATTTTAGTTGAAATAGCACCTAGCATTTGGTAAGTTCTCTATATTTGTTAACTCATCTAATTCTATCTCAAGTTAGTCACAGAAAGCCATGAACCAAGAAATCCTCCTTTTCTGGTTCCTGTTTTTATCCCCTTTACTGGCTTTTCCTAAGGCTCAGTTCTTGGACTTCTTCCATTCTATGCCTGAATTGATTGTTGGGGTCATCCAGGCTCATGGCTTTACATACCATCTATGCACTGACTATTCACAAAGGTACAGCTCTAGCCTGAAATTTTTCCATGAACTCCATGCTCTTACATGTACTATTTATGTTACATCTTCTGTGAGCTATCTAATAGTTGTTTCGAATATAACACATCCCAAACTGAATTTCTCAGTCTGTTCCTACCAGTTTTGTTATCTCATCTAATGTCACCTGAATCCTCTCGTTGCTCAATTCAGAGAACTTGGAATTGTCATTGATTCCTTTCTCTCTTCTATACCCCATGACCAATTCAATAGCAAATCTGTGTGTCTATATTCATAACACATTCAGAATCTGACCATTTCTCTTAATCTCCATTGCTACCACTCTGGCTCATTCTACTACCATCTCTCTCCTGGGCTGCTGTAATAGCTTCTTACACAGTTGTCCTGTTTGAACATGTTTTTCAGTTTGTACAAGAAGAATCTATTCTCTGTAGATAAACCAGAGTGATCCTGCTAAAATGTGTGTCAGATCATGTCACTCTTCTACTTAAAACCCTCCAAGGGCTCCCATACCACTGTGAAAATCCTATAAGCCCTCATATTATCTGTCCTCCTCATTCTCTCATCTTATTTCCTTGTTCATTCCACCTAAGACATCATGTCTCCTTGCTGTGCCTTGAGAAGGCTGAGTGCTTTCCTGCCTCAGGACCTTTGTACTTGCTGTTGCTTCCCCATGAAAAATGCTTCCCTCATTTCCATTAGGTTTGGGCTTAAATGCCTGCCTCTCAGTGAGACTTTCTCTGACTATACCATTTAAAATCGAAACCCTGAATATTCTCTACCTCTTTTAACTTTTCTTTATAGGACTTACCACCATTTAATATACTTATTTTAATTACCTATTATGTTCTCGTCTACTCTTTGTAAAAAAGTATCATGTTTATTTTGCCTGCTGTTCTATTCATATTGTTTATTAGATACACAATAAATGTTTGTTGAGAAATGTAGATATTAACTCTGTTAATCTGAGGTTTTGTAGGCTTATGTTCTCATACTTGCTAGTGTTATATTTTCATTTTAACACTTCTGTATTTATAAATTTGGTGGACTTGGGTAGAGGGTTATTCAGATTACTGTAAACTTCTGACAGTGGTGGGCTGCAGTTGGCTTTCACAGTTTCTCCAGAGCTGATTATACACATCTCATTGTAACTCTACATTTGGTGACGTCATATTGGTAGTTAAATGGCAGTATTTACATTTGCATCTCAGAAATTGGCAAACATTACAGATCATTACTTTTCTTTTCCCCTCATTGAGTTATTAAATATTTTAGCACGACCCCTCATTGTTGGATAGTGTGTAGAAGGGTTAAGGAAGGTGATTTGATACTGGAGATACCTAAACCATTTACCTACAAGCTGTAGCAGGTCCTTCACCATAGAAAGTACTTGGATTTCATTTTGTCACTCATGATTAAGGAAATTAAGGGAGACAGACCAGGAGAACCTTCACTGTACAAGAAGATCAGGTAGTCATGAGTTGGAAAAGGGTAAAAGAAGCATTGGTAGTTAGAAGCAGTCAGTACATTCATGATGGTATCCAGGTGATGATTGAATGGATAAAGGTACAATCTACATCCTTGATAATGGAAGAATGGTAATAGCTAGATTGTGACAGGATCTCAGCCATAGTAGGTTAGAGATGGAGGAGGAAATGGTTCCATTCCTAATGAGGAACTGGAAATATAGATAGGGACATTATACAGAATATTAGTCAGAGATGGAATACTATCTGTAGCATAAATTTTGTTTTTTACTCTTTCATTTTTATTCAAACCTTGGGGCAATGGTTCTGAAGTTGGAGAATGCATCAGCATGACCTGAAGAACTTGTTAAAACACAGATTCCACACTATAGTTTTTGATTGAGTAGATCTAGAGAAAGGCCAGAGAATCTGTAATCTAACAAGTTTTCAGGAGACACTGCAGGTCCGGAGATCTCACTTGGAGGACCACTGACTTAAAAGAAAAGCAAGGGCAGGCAGAAAGGTGGAGACTGAGTACTAATGGTGGCAGTGCCTAGCCTCTCTAACATGGTTCTGAGCAAGTCCACCACAGTCCCAAGCTTATTCACCTCAAAAGTCCTGCAATTAGCCAAATTCTTATTCTTTGGCAAACAGCATCCTTGAGGATCTTATTTCTCCTTCCTCAGAAGGTGGCTCATTCCCACCAACGAAATATAGTATCTTCTTCAGAAGAGTTCTGATTAATTGGTTTTCTCATTACATTTCCAGTAATAACTCTAATTCCTATAAAATTTTATTGTCCCTGACTGGCAAGTCTGACAGTCTAGCTCTGAGTCAAATGGTGATGGTGATGAGACAATATAGTCTCAGCGATGGTTAAGATGCCAGTTCTCAGGCACCTGGGTGCTCAGTGGGTTAAAGCCTCTGCCTTTGGCTCAGGTCATGATCCCAGGGTCCTGGGATCAAGCCCCGCATCCTGCTCTCTGTTCCGCAGGGAGCCTACTTCTTCCTCTCTCTCTCTCTCTCTCTCTGTCTACTTGTGATTTTTGTCTGTCAAATAAATAAATAAAATCTTAAAAAAAAAGATGCCAGTTCTCATCCCCAGACCAGTAGATGTCAGGTCTGCAGGAAACAAGACTAATTCTAGGCTCTGCTAGTTAGGGAATTGAAATGATGACACATGTACATTTTAAAAAATGGTGTGTGTGAACGAGAGAGACAGAGAGACAGAGATGGAGATAGAAAAACAGAGAGCTGGAATGAGAAATGAGTGAGTATCTGTACTTGAATCTACAGGTAGAACAAAGTATCAGAACCTCCCACCTGTAGTTGGGAAGAATTAGGAAAATAAGGACTTCTACGAATATTATATTTGTCATATTCATCTGATCATTATTACAAATATATTAACATCTTCTATGCAGATAATATTCTGCTGCAACCTACTTGCTAATGACACATTTTATTTTAATTTTTCTCATGTTATTTTATTAAAAAAATTTATTAAAGTATAGTTGACACACATTACACTAGTTTCAAATGCACAGCACAGTGATTTGACACATATTTAAAAAACTTATTTGCTGAAGGAAATCCCTGACGGACCTCTATAAACCTCACTCAATGAATGAAAGATGCATTGGTTGAGGTTATAAGCCTTTGTTTGAGTAAAGATGGTATTTTGAGGCAGAAAATTAACATTTCTTTTAAAAGTATCTTAACATGTGGAATTTCCCTTAATTTAGATAGGCTTTTCTAATTAGTCCAAATTGTGGAAATTTGGGAATTGGTCCCGATTTTCTCTCTTCACTAGTCCTTTGGTCTTCCAAGCTTTATTAGATGAGATAATAATTAGAAGCTTAGTGGAAAACTGCACATAGGAAGAAATATAAAGTTTAGGAAAATGTTTGCATCACATCCTGGAGCATGCCTAGCTTTCATTTGTTAGCTGCTGGCTTTTCAGTTTATTATTATATAACTAGATTTGCTCTCCATTAGTGGTTCTCTGCTCTACCCACACGTTCAAAGCACCCTTTGAGGATAGTAATTTCTCAGTTCCACTCCTAGATCTTCTAGTTTGATTGGTCTAGGATGGGGCTGGGAATCGGAAATTTTTAAAAAACTCCCTAGATGATTTCAATGTGCAGCCAAGTTGAGGACCACTGCACTAGAGGAAAGCAAAAATCATGATAGCTTAGAATAACTGAACAAATACTTTTTGACATGTTTTTAAGATGGGGGCCAAATCTGATGGTTCTATACTGATTTGTAATTCATTTCTTTAACATAAAAATCATATTTAAACCCATTAGGATATTGTGATACGAGTAAGAGATGATGCTATACTTATTTTACAGGAGAAAATGCTGAAACTTTATATTTTTTAAAAATTTCATTAAGAAGTTAATTTTTAGAAGATTTTTGTTGGGTTATATGTTGACTAGACTTGAAATTTTCAGTTTCATAGCATGAAGATGGTACATCTGCATATTTGATTAAATGCTTTCCTTTCCTTGCTTTTTTTTTTTTTTAAAGATTTTATTTATTTATTGACAGAGGGAGACACAGGGAGAGAGGAAACACAAGCAGGGGAGAGGTGGGAGAAGGAAAAAGCAGGCTTTCTGGTGAGCAGGGAGCCCGGTTGGGGGCAGGGGTAGGGTTTGATCCCAGGACTGACCTGAGGTGAATTCAGGAAGGCAGATTCTTAACCACTGAGCCACCCAGGCACCCCAAATGCTTTCCTTTTCATATACAGATTTGATCCTCAATGGATACAATCTTAGCTTATGTTTTCCCTTTATTTTGCAGTCAGTATTAGCTGTAAATAATTTCAGGCACAGTTTGCTTTTATCATCCTTGTTTATTTTGACTTATTCATCACATTCAGGATGTTTACAGTACATTCTTAACTTTGGGGTCATTATTAAGCTTAGAAGTGACATTAACGTTCCCAGAGAGAATTGTTGACACAGAAAGGCTGACAGCCTGATCCTCTAATATGAAATCACAGGTTTGAAAGGTGAGGAAATTGACCTTGATATCTTCCTTTTGCCACCTACTGGACTGAGCAGTCAAAGTCATTCTCACTGAAGGGCAAGCTGGGCCACTTGCACTCTGCCTTTCACTACACTTTTTTTGGCAGACCAAACCTCCATCAGATGACTATTGAAAATGCCATAAGCCCAGCTGCAAGAAAGATTTCTTTGTGGTAGCACAGAAGCACAGTTGTTTCCAGGCTTGTGTGAATACCATGGAGAGTGCTTTTATAGGACAGCTCACATCTTCAGAACAAACATGTGTCAGAGCTGGGATTTGAACTCAAAGTTACTGACTCCCAGACTTGTGCTCAGACCAGCAGGTCCTGCTGCTACTCAGATGTTTGCGCTTGTAGAGTTGAGCTGAGCAGCAAAGAGAAAGAAAAAGCATAGCCTGTGAAATAACATGGTTGTGTCACCAGCTGCAAATATGTGGACCAGGAGCTTGATGCTTCTACCAGTGATCAATGAATAAAAAGAAAACGATCAGTGGCCATTGTAAGAAATACATTGATGAGAGAATGGAAATGTGGAAAGAATATACAGTGGAATGCTTAATCAAGCAAGTTTTCTCTAGGCTTTCAAATGACAAGGCAAGAGGGAGTTTTCAGAAGCCACAGTTGGGAACTTTAGAGTCTGGAGTGAGTCTACTGACTGGAGAGAAACGGAGACCATTTTTCAAGGGAGAATTCTTGTGGGGTACCGTGTGGAAACACCTTTGTTTCATTTATTCTTTCCAGCATGGATGGATACTTGCAAAAATGGCAGAGGCTTCCCCCCGCCTGGGTCTTATTACTCTCCTATCCACTGTCTAGTGGATAAGAGTCTAACAAGGATGTCATTAGTTAAAAATGGATCCCGATTCAACCACTCCAAGTATAATGTCGGTGTTACCCTTCCATGAATAATCCTCTCTCATTCTATCAGTGTTGTAAACCATTTAGACACTGTTGCTAATCCTACTCTCATCAAAACATGAAGTTAATTTAAAAAAAAAAAGTTTTTCATGAGAGCATTTGAAAAAAACCACTACATTTTCCCCCAAAGCTTTCCATAATTAACCCTACAAATTCAACAATTCCAGATTCACCATGTCTTGTTAAGGGAGATAGTTTTTTATTGGATCACCTTCCCAGGATTTTGGGGACTTCTTGGGGGGATGCCCATGCATTATACAAGTCTGTTCTGGGATAATTCTCCACTCCACCCAGAAGCCATGTCTCTTCTTCCAATCTCCTTTAGTAATTTCCTGGTGAGAGATGTCCTTCGGGCTAATATGTTTTCCATATATAGAGACATAGATATGTTCCATTAATTTCAGTGATCGCTGCAACTAAGTTAACTTTAAGTGAAAAGTTAGTGAACAAGAAAAGTATTATTCACAACTTATATATAATATGCTGCTGCACATATGTGAGTATATGTTTGGGTGTGGTTATACAATATACACTGAATAGCTCTACTGCTTCAATACTAGCTCCCTTATGCATTCTTTCACTCAGGTACTGACTCTGAGGGAGTGTCTGTTAGCAATGAGGGTAGCACTTTGGAGGGGAGAAGAGGGAGGGGCAGGTGAGTACGAAATAAAAAGAGGTACACCATTTAAGAGCAGCCCTTCCACCAAACAGTATCTTCAGAGGGCACACAGTCTCTTTTTGAAAGAAAACAGTTTCCTTAGCAGCAGCTGAATGTACTGTCTGGATAGAAATGTGTGATTCTAATATGATTTGGCATATGTTGGTAAGATGCCATTTAGAATCATGGCATGCTCTAGCTGGAAACCATTGGAGAGAGCTTGCCATGCAAACGTCCTCTCTGCAGGTGAGAGACCATGGCCCAGAAAGCTAAGTGCCTTGTTATAGAGCATCGAAGCGAGTTAGTAGCCCAGAGAGGCCTAGAAGCTAGAGAACTCCTAAACCAGGGTTACATATGCCTTGTTTACTCTCTCTGAAAGGGATGGGCAAATTAGGGAATTGTTAATTTATTGTAAAATGGCACCTCGAAGCAAATCTGTTGGTGAATTGCATAAACCCTGGGGATACCTATAAAGAGAATCATAAAGTGGTACTCCCCATGCCCTTTCATTCCTCCTCCTCCCCTCCTTTCCTGTTTCATCCCAAACTCAGTATGCAGGAGCTCATGCTCACGGTCAGACCCTGGTTCTATAAATACTCTGACTATTGTCAGCCTTGGGCTTGCCATTTTGGCTGTGTCTCAAGATTCATAACTTTCCTATTACTCTTAATTCACAAATGCTGGTTTGTTGTTGTTGTTGTAAGTTATTTAGGAATTCTGTGTTCTTTTTAAGATAGTGTGAATATACTCTAAGTATAAGAGACAAGCAAACTTTTGCTGAATTACCTTCCAGGGGAATGTGTGTGTGTGTGTGTGTGTGTGCGCGCGCACGCATGTGCTCATGTGTGCACATGCAAAATTGTGTCTTAAGGTTTCATGTGATGTAGTTCACTCAGAGACCTTCTTAAAAGGCACACTCTGATTCAGCAAGTCTGGGTGAAATCTGGGAATCTGCATTTCTAAGTTGTCTCAGGTGATGCTGCTGCTTCATTGACCACACTCTGAATGACAATTGCCATAATATTTAAAATATTTGCATTTTAGCAGAGGACAGCAATATTCTAGCCTATAAAGTGACTCAACATGGGAATTTCAGGCAAGTGTGTTTTTGACAATCCTTGTATCACAACATACAGTGAGGTGGTTATTGCCTCTGCATGAGGTCCGTTCTGGTTAAGACCTTTTGAAGTCCTTATATAAGAGAGAGCCAGAGGGTCAAAAAAGTTATCCCTCACTGATCACAGACTTCAACCATGAGCGGACAACTTCCTCTTCCTGTGCATTTCTTCTGCTTTCTCCCTCTTTCATAACCACATTAAGAATCCCATGTACAAGATGCCAGTTTTGTTTATTTGCCTTTAAAAGGAAAAAAAGATATATTTATTGAGTGGTCTTTATTTTATAGGTGACGAAGCAGTAGATTCTCATTTTAATTTGGAAGATTTGTTTTCTTCTTCTTGCTCCAGCTCCCATGGTGATCCATTTCTTTCACACCTGTCTTATACTCCTTTTTTTCCTCTCTGTAATTGTCTTCTCAAAGCCAGAATTAGAATTTGTCTTCCTCAGTGTTATAGAATGTACCTAGGAGCATGGCTCAGTTTTGTCCCAACACCTACTATGGTGGCTTCGTATATTAATGTATATTAATAAGTCTCGATGAATAAATATTCACTTAATACATGTTCGTGGTATTTAATCACCCTGGCTCTTTGAGATAACTCATCTACATGCTGGTTTTCAGCGATGTAAGGACAATACTTGTGGGTTTTTGTCTGTCCCCCTGTAGACTCTGGTGATACAATAATTTTCTATTCTTTATGTATTTGCGTATTTTTCAATCCGGATGTCAACACCATTTTTATAAATAATATCTCTAATCTTACCAGTCCTGCCTGTGATGTTGCAAATCTCTTTGGGGCATGCGTGATACAGAATAATCTCATATACATGCTTCTTTCTGTATACTTTTTTGTTCTGAGGCAAGTAGGAAAGGTAAATAGCTGATTCAGATTTACAATTCTTTCTATATTGGAGGTTCTCTTGTGTGGATTAAGTTGTGAAGAGAATGCAGATAATAGAAGTGCCAGGGCCAGAATACAGGTCTTTTGAGTGCTTGTAATCTAAGTGACAGTCAGAAATCATTCTTTATGTACCGTTTCTTCATTCATTCAATACTCACAGAGCGTTATCATGTACTTGGCATAGTTAGCAATAACATCCCTGCCTTCCTGGATCCAAATTCTGTTTTTCTGTGTGTGTGTGTGTGTGTGTGTGTGTGTGTGTGTATGGAGGCACATGCTTGTTTCATCAATTATACAAATTGACAAATTTAAAATATAGTTTCTGGTAGTGACAAGAATAGTGAAACTAGATAAAGCAGGTCAAGAAGATAAAGAGGAGTGGGGTTAGTAGTCCCTGAGTTTGTTTTTTTAAGGAAAGGTTTGTCTGAGAAGACATTTGAGTAGACACCTGAGAGGATGTGAGGGGTGGGACATGTGGGCATTGGGAAAAAGAGTCCCAGGCAGAGGGAGCCGCAAATGTAAAGACCTTGAGTTGAAGAGAAGTCTGGCATGCCAGATGCGAGGGAAGGCTTCCGTGGCAGATGGAGAAAATGAGGGAGTGAAGAGATGCGTGAGGACAGTGGGCCCGCCCGTGATGGTTGGTGTGGTAACCACTCAGTAAATGGAGATCATGCTAGTTTTATGCTTAAAACTTCCAATGGCTTTTACTGCTCTTATGATAAAGATAAAAAAGCCTGAATGAACCTAAATCCTCCAGCCTCATTAGGCATGCCAGATTTCCTCAGTTTCTCTCTGTGTCAGCCCTGACCCCTCCTTTTTTGCTCCTCCCCATCACTAGTTTTTTTTTAACCACAAGGCCTTTGTATGTGCCATTCCACTGCCTGGAGGACTCTGCACCTACCCCCTCAAACCTCTGCTCCTTTACGTCTCAGCTTCATGATCAATTCCTTAGAACAGGTGTCCCTGGCCTCCTGTAATCTCTGCTCTGTGCACTCAGAGTGTTATGTACTCTTCCATGACACTTACCAGCCTTTCAACTTTACATTCTTTGTGTGGTTGTTTGATTAAGGTCTTTTTCTGCTGCCGAATTATAAGCTCCATGAGTCCAAAACTCATGGATGGCTTTTTTCCACCACACTCACTCTACTGCCTTGTGTAGTATCTGTCACATGGTAGTTGCTCAGTAAGTGCTTGAATAGTTGATTTTAAAATTCTCCTACCTTTGTTCCTTTCCTTTTACCTTTTCTCTTCTTATTTTAGCCTCATCTCCTCCTTTTGCCCTTTGTTTTCTTTCTTTATTCCTCATTTCTTCCTTCTCTCTTCTTAATTTGTGATGACTGTTTTACTGCTGAGTTCAAGATCTGTGACTGTTCCCTACTAACTAAAGAACAATGGTAGAATATAATTGGTGGCACAAAATGGCGTGCTGCCATTCTCTGTGAAATCAAAGATGGCCCCTTCAGAAGAGAACATGACTATAATATCTTCCTTAAATGAAGACCTATATCAAACACTGCAGCAAGGGTGTTTTTCCATTTCATTTCTTTTGTTCTGCTTATGGCTTTGCTGAATCCATCTATCATTAACATTTATAATTTAGCACTGTCTCCTGGCACAGTATGATGCTATCTGTATTGCTGACAGATTTGTCTCAGTCTTGGTCTTGGGTCTTTCAGCTGTCTGGCTTCCCGAATTTTGCTTATCCAAGCATTTCATTTGTCACACTACCTGCCATTGTCACGCCGTTTGTCTTTATCCTCAGTCATTAGTTTCCTATGCTCTGTCTTAATCCCATTGCAGGGTTTGTTCTTGCTATTTTTATTTGTCATGGTATCTATTTTAGTAACAGATGTACTTGTCAGAACATCTCCTTTACTCCCATTACTGGTGTCATTTGTGCATTTGGTGTTTTAGAGTTTGTCTTGTGTGCTATTCTGGGTCTTTCTCTGTACCCACGTTAGTCTACTTCATTATTTTAACTGTATCAGTTCTTTTCTTCTCCCAGTGATATATGACCATGCTTCATTTATTTCTTGCTGATTTTGAATATTGCTGGGTTGCTTTGTCTTTAAGACAAGCATATTTAGAAGGCCAGATCAATGGAGCAATAGGCAAGAATGCAAATTTATGAGCATTTGCTCTGAACATGTGTGCATTCAGTCAGAGAGTTGAGCTACAGTGTGTGCAGTTGATCATGTGAGGATAGTATGTTCATTTATTGGGGTTTGACTTTCATTGTGGGCTTTTCATATCTCTATTAATAACATATTGTACAAGATGAGAGTTTTTATTTTTGTACTATTTGAAGTTAGTACATTTTTCCTGTAAACAAAATTTTAAATAAAGATATACTGTAATTTTTCCCACTTTTGGGTGATGGATTAACAAAGCAAAGGAAGACAAATTTATTCTAAAATGAATTGATTGCTTGGGGAAAATCTCATTAAGCAATGTTTAACCAAAAAGTATAAGATGAGGAGAAACATAGAGAAGTGCAGATAATAAAGGTAAAGAGAATGTTTTGAGGATGGGTACAAGTAGTATTAGCTTCTCAGAAGCAGCTATCTAACTTTTACCACTGATTCTCAAATGATTTAACATGACTCAGAATATGTGGGGGAATTTCAATTCACTAAAAGTTGGAAGGACAACCCATTGCCCAGGAGTTGGGGGTACTTGCTCAGTGGAATTGGCCGCAGATTTTCTAAGATTTAGATCTACCCAAAATTTGCAAAGGAAAAGAGAATATATAAACAAGCCTAATCATAGAAATCCTGCAAGTGCTTAAAATGTTTTATGTCTAGTCCACCGATTTAGAACCAGACCTTGCTGAAATTCACATTCTTTTTCTGCCACATGATTTCACCATTGCTTTAAAGTCAGTATTTGAACTACTTTGTTAGCTTGATTCTTTTAAACTGAGTAAACTAGAATATTGATCACTTTGAGAAAAAATTCAATATCATTGTGAAGTCTTAGGAGTCAAGGAATTTAAGGAGAGTGGATTCTTGAAGGTCATGAAACGGACTGTATAGTCTCCATTTGTTAGTATCTGCCTTCTATTTCTAATTTTTCTAAAAAGATATTTATTATTTATTTATTTATTTTTGAGAGAGAGAGAGAGAGCACAAGCAGGAGGAGTGGGGATGGGGTTAAGGGAGATCCTACGGTCCTGGGATCATGACTTGAGCCAAGGGCAGATACTTAAATGATGGAGTCACCCAGGTGCCCTTCTATTTCTAATTTTTATAAGACTTAAACTAGCAGGGAAGCCTTTTCACCATTAGAGCATAGGAAAATGGGTTTTTGTAGGAAAGAGAGAGATGTACATGAGGGTCTAGGTTTTCTATGACTATAAGCAGCCTGGCATTTATGAATGATAGACCTACATAAGACTTTTTGAATGAAAAGAGAACATCCCCTACATTTGTCCTATGAAGAAACAGAACACCCAAAAGCAATTTATGCAGGAGAATGTTTCATGTATACATTTAAATACCCTTGGAAGAATCTGTTTGTCTGTATTTTATTGAGTAGTTCTCACTTTGTACCTCTGTGGTATTTG
This sequence comes from Mellivora capensis, assembly GCA_004024625.1. Taxonomy (NCBI): domain Eukaryota; kingdom Metazoa; phylum Chordata; class Mammalia; order Carnivora; family Mustelidae; genus Mellivora; species Mellivora capensis. Next base: position 62,273 of record PISX010011206.1, read on the forward strand.
GTGCACAGCTCTCTTGTAAGACCTTTTATTTCATCCTGATTGCTTATCTTTTATCACTCTGGTTATGAGTTCCTTGGGTGTGGGGCTTACTTATCCACTATTTATTATGAAGTTAGTGCTTTGTGGATAATTGGTTTTCAATATGTGATTGTTAACAAATGGTCACCAATTTATAATCCATGCCAGATAATTAAGTATTATGGATACATGGTATAAGTCATTTGCCTGTTTGAAGATTTATAGCCCCAGATCAGAGAAAAAAATCCATGTTGAAATATTTGAGGGCAGACTTCTAATCTTCATGTATGTGTATGTAAAATACTTGAAAGCATAACTGAAAACAAAAACAAGTCTTTGAAGTGTCTAACAAATACTTCACACTGTGCAGAATGCTATAAGTATGACATCTAGTTTACTCCCTGTAACAGTCTAGTGAGGTAGGGATTTGTAGTCGGTACTTCTTCAGTGAGCTGCTGGCTCAAAGTAATCTCCCCTTTTCTGGGAAAAAAATATATGAACCTGTAGTGATTACATTTCAACTCTTAACCTTACTTCTGGCCATAGTTTGTTGATCCAAGGTTGGATATGATCCAAGCAGGGATAGTCAGATTTTCTCTTCCAGGAACTGGAAATATGGGACAGAGAGAGACACTAGGAATTGTTGGAGAGGAATCACGTTAATGGCAGTCAACAAAGAAGTTTTCTGCATGGAATTGTTGAATCTCTGTACTGTATGCCTGAAACTAATATGTTAAGTATACTGGGATTTAAACTGAAAAAAAAAAAAAAAAAAAAAAAAAAGAAGGTTTTTTTTTTTTTTTTTCCATTCATTCACCTGACATGTATATATTGAATGCCTTCAATGTTCCACGTACCAAACAGAGGCTAGGGTTAAATAACAGCAAATTCAGACATAATCTCTGTTTTAAGGAACTCATAGATGATTAAGAAAGAGGACTATAATTAAACACTCACAAAATTAATTAAAACTATAAACTAGTGTAAATGGAAAAATGGATGATAGTCCTATGATAGTAAATAACAGTAGAATCAGTGGCACAAAAGATTGGGAATTCTTCTATAAAGAAGTAAGATTTTACTTTTCTATCTGACCATTTAATGTTTAGAAAGAATATTAAGCAGGTGAAAATGTGGGTGTGGTTGAGCATGAGACATTTAAGTGAGAGGAAAAGCATGCCAGAGACACTACGATATAAGGAGGGAGCATGGTATAGTATACCAGTGCACCTGGACAATGAGAGCTGGGAAAGAGTGGGAGTTAAGCATGGAGGGTCTTGACTGACATGTTGAGATTTTCATCTCTATTATGAGAACAATGGTATTCAAGGGAAGGCAGGCATCTAATATGATCAGGTTTAGTTCAGGGAAGAGTTGATTTTAGTTTGTTATGGCAGAAGCAATAGAGAGGGACAAGAAATGGATGGGTTTGAGAAATATTTAGCCAATAAAATTAACAGAATTTGGTGATAAAACCTAACTGGTGGATAATAGGAATAGAAGTATCAAGTACGATTTCCAGATATTTGGTTTGAAGAATGAGAGCTAGAAAAAGTCACTGAATTAGGGACCTTAAATAATATTTAAAATATATAAAATATAAAAATAGAGTATTTCAGGGTTAAACAATGTAGGATCTTTGTATGTCCATTTGAGATGGTGATGATGGTCATGGATTTCTGTTTCTAGTATATATAAAGGGTTAGCTGTGTCAATTTTTATGTTTGGTGTTTAATACTAAAGAGTTTGACTAGTAAAAGGTGATGGCTAAGACTTAATTTTCTGAATAGTCTCCAAGAAAAGAAATACATGAATTGTCTTCACCAAAGTGAACCAGAGTGCCATCTGGTGACTATTTATACAAATAGCAGGCACATGTTCCCTGAGGACAAACTTAAATAGCTAAATTTATTGAGAAATTATTATGTGCCTGGAACCCTGTGCTAAGATTTATATATAGCATCACATTTATTAGCCCATTATAAAACATTTAAAATTAAGTAACAATATAAGGTAATATTAAATATAAAGAAAGTATATAATTGAATGGAATATAAACGGTTTAAATAAAAAAAGTTATAATAAGATTGATGATGAACTACATCCTTTCTTTCTCCAAAAGACACACGGACATTGACATCACTTATTAATTTAGGAAAAAACCTACAATTAATTTTGTTATAGGAAGAGTTCTAAAGAAAAAAGAGTTGTCTGTAGCTCTTGAGTTACTCTTTACAATGTAAACCAGGCTTAGGAAAAAAGTCCAATGTTGTTTTGCACAATTCATCCATTCATTTACACAACAATTGTGGTTATACAGCAAATATTATGATGATTCTATTGTATATTGAATATTCTACTGAAGATGTATCCTTATGGACTGTCCCATGAGGGGAGACAGAAAACTGGTGTCTGGTAAAATATATAATAGGCCAGATAGAGCTAAGTGGTGAGGAAAAGAAAAAAAATAAATAAATAAATAAAAAAAAGCAAAGAAAGGGAATAAATAGTGTGGTTAAGGTGCAAGGTTATTATTATTTTAAATATAGTCAGATCCCATAGAATAAAAACTTCAAGGAAATAAAGAAATAGACATATGGACATTTTGAGATAGAATGTCCAGGTATAAGGGAGAGAAAGTGTAAAGACCCTGAGGTAGAAGTGTGCCAAGTTTATTTAAATAAGACCAAAGATGCCAATGTGGCTGGAGTAAATTAACTCATAGAATGAGTTAGGTAGTGTTCCTTCTGCTTCTATTTTCTGGAAGAGTTTGTGAAGAATGGACACAATTTCTTACTTAATTATTTGGTAAAATTCATCTGGCCTGGTCCCTTCTTTCCAGAAATTTATTAACTACTGGTTCAATTTTCTTAAACTAATAGGTTCATGCTGATTATCTAGTTATCTTCATATGTCTTTTGGTAGATTGTGTCTTTGAATTGGTTCATTTCCAATTCATGGCTATAGTGTTTAAAGGGCTTCTTTATTATCTTTTTAGTGTCTAGGTGATCAATACTGATGACCTCTCTTTAATTTCTGATGTTGATAATTCATGTCTTCTCTCCTTTTTAACTTGGTTGTCTGATACAGAGGTGTATCAGTTTTATTACTATTTTCTAAATAGCAGGATTTTGGTTTTATTGACTTTTAAAATTGTTTTTGTTGGGGGGGGGGAGCCTGGGTGGTTCAGGAGGTTGAGCCTCTGCCTTTGGCTCACTTCATGGTCTTGGGGTCCTGAGATCGAGCCCTGTGTCAGGCTCTCTGCTCAGCGGGGAGCCTATTTCCCCCTCTCTCTCTGCCTGCCTCTCTGCCTACTTCTGATCTTTCTCTCTGTGTCAAATAAATAAATAAAATCTTTAAAAATTTGTTTTTTTTTTCATTGATTTATGCTCTACTTTTTATTATTTCTCCTACCACCTTAAGGCGTAAATCACTCTACTTTCTCTAGTTTCCTAAGATGGAAATTTAGATTTTTGTTTTTAGGTCATCCTTTTTTCCAAATACATTATTTAATGCTATAAATGTCCCTCTGAGCATTACTTTAATTGTATTACACAAATTTTCATAAATTGTAATTTTTTAAAGTAGGCTCCAAGCCCCAATGAGGGGCTTGAACTCATGACCCTGCGATCAAGACCTGAGTTTAGATCAAGAGTTGGACACATAACTGACTGAGTCACTCTGGTGCCCCTTGATAAGTTATATTTTTATTTTCTCTTAGTTCAATTAAAATAAAATTCTCTTGAGATTTCTTCTTTGACCATTAGAAGTATGCTATTTACTTCCCAAACATTTTGGATTTTCTGCCTTTCTTTCTGATTTATAGTTAAATGCCATGGTGGTCTGTGAACATACAGTGTATGAATTCTATTCTTTTAAATTTGTTAAGGTGTGTTTTATGGCCAAGAATGTGGTCTATATTGGTGAATGCTCAGTGTGAAAAGAATGTGTATCCTGCTGCTTTTGGGTGGGCTAATCTGTAAATAGCAATTAGATCAAACTGCCAGGTAGTGCTGTTCAGGTCAATTACGTTCTTACTGATTTTCTGCCTGCTTCATCTATCAATGATTTGAAAGAGATGTGTTGAAGTTATGACTAATAATGGTCAAATTGTCTATTTCACATTAAAGTTCTATCAGTTTTTGACTCCTGTACTTTAATGCTGTACCACTGGATGCATGCACATTAAGGATTACTATGTTTTCTAGATAATCG
>PISX010011207.1:0-66506 GCA_004024625.1 Mellivora capensis
TGCAGCCACTCTGGAGAACAGTGTGGAGGTTCCTCAAGAAGTTAAAAATAGAGCTTCCCTATGACCCTGCAATTGCGCTACTGGGTATTTACCCCAAAGATACAGATGTGGTGAAAAGAAGGGCCATCTGTACCCCAATATTTATAGCAGCAATGGCCACGGTCGCCAAACTGTGGAAAGAACCAAGATGCCCTTCAACGGACGAATGGATAAGGAAGATATGGTCCATATACACTATGGAGTATTATGCCTCCATCAGAAAGGTTGAATACCCAACTTTTGTAGCAGCATGGACGGGACTGGAAGAGATTATGCTGAGTGAAATAAGTCAAGCAGAGAGAGTCAATTATCACATGGTTTCACTTTTTTGTGGAGCATAACAAATAACACGGAGGACATGGGGAGATGGAGGGGAGAAGGGAATTGTGGGAAATTGGAGGGGGAGATGAACCATGAGAAACTATGGAGTCTGGAAAACAACCTGAGGGTTTTGAAGGGGTAGGGTGTGGGAGGTTGGGGGAGCCAGGTGGTCGGTATTATGGAGGGCACTCATTGCATGGATCACTGGGTGTGGTGCAAAAAGTATGAATTTTGTTACGCTAAAAAGAAATGAAAAAAAAAAGTTTACTGAAGATCAAATATGCTCATGTTATTTGTTAAAATATGTTAGAAAAAAATAACTCAACTGATGATTAATTGTCTGTCTCAAAGTTTTAATGGGTAATTGTTAAAGTTGCTTTCAAAGTCTTTGGTAACCTGAAACTCTAAAGGTTTGCTTGGATGACAAATGGAATTAAATTTATTGGACATCTAGGTCTTAACCAAATGGGAGAAAATGCTAAAACAATGAGTACTTGATGTAGTTTTGTGCTTTTGACTTCTTACTGCAGAGAAACTAAGAATATTTAAATATGTTGGTAAACATATTTTGTGCTTAACTCATTCATAAATTTGCCATCTACAGAATTCTGTTGCTAACTGTTCACAATTGGTTAATACTTAGCCATCACTAGAGTCTAAAGTGTTTCTAAGAATAAAAAATTCTGCTAACTGTAACTAAGACTGATGGAAGTAAGGAAAACAACCCTATATGTAAAAAGTAGGAGATACAGAAAAATAAGGAATGGAAATACATTTTGTTAAAGATAAAAGGTAATTTTGTCCTAAATGAGATAAGTGTTTGGACAAAAATGGCTTTGGACAAAACCTAGATGCAAAAAAGTTGTAAAAGGTTTATGAAGGGAAATCATCAAAAAAGAAATTTTAGGTATGGTCAGGATGGACTGAAATTAAAATGAATTTTAAAATGTAGTGCATCAGAATGATAAATACACATGAAATGACTCCGTGTATTCTAGACTACCAAAAGGAAAATTCCATTATGGTTTTTATTAAAAGTTTTAATGTTGTCTAAAAAACCAGAGGAAAGGCAGTTGATTGATAACTGGTAGTAAGTTTGGAAAAACTGTACACACACAAAAAAAAGAGGGCCTAAGAGAGTAAGTAGTTTTGTCTTAAAATAAAAATGTCTGGTTGCACCAGACCTTGAAAGGAAATAAAAACTAAACTTGAGGGTATTTAGTAAGTCATAGAAGGCTTGGCGAAAGTGACCTTTATTTGCCTTGGTTTACAGGTTTGAAAGAAAACAATGAAATATGTTGGAAATTTAACCATATTAGATCAGTTTTGATGGATGTATTCATAAGAAGGAAAAAAGACTAATAAATCTTTTCCTGTAAAACGTTTCTGTTCAAATGAGGCATGGTATTTAAGAAAGGAAGACCAAAGCCCTGTGTCGTGGCAAATCTATATTCGTGATCCACTCAAGTAAATGTTGACTATTATGTAAACTAAAAAACACTGGTATTAAAAAAAAATCTTCTTTCTGTTCAAAAGGACAAAGTTTTCTTAGATTAATTGATCTGCTGTTAATAAGAGAATATAAATGGTTTTCTCTTTGCCTACCCAGAGAAACCAGTTTCTATGTTTTGTTTGATCAGATATTAAACATCCGTAATCCTATTTAAGCATGTGCTTTAAAACTTAAACTTTAGCAATTGTCAACAAGATTTAAATTGTAAATGAGATCTCTTTGACTCATAAGGCTTTTCCTTGGTATGCTAAGTTACTCAGAAAGTACTGCTAAACCAATGATAAACCTTGGGTTACATTTGGGTAAATGCTATAACTATTATAGAAATTCTATGCATTTCCTAAAGTTTTAACCTTTTGATAAGGTCATAAGTTGATATTGTAATTATTGAAATGTTATATGTCACAGAAGCAATCTGATTTTCTTGACTATTAAATTGTAAAACCATATCCATTCTGAGATTTTTGTCACTTATAATTGTTTTAATTCTCTTGAAAAATAAGTTTTACCTTAAAGGAGATTCATATAAAGGACTTTCAGGACAAATACAGTATTTGATATGTTAAAAATCCTAAAACTGAAATGAGTAAAAGTTTCCAAAAGTAAAAGCTGCATTCAGACTAAACCAGAATTAGTAACATAGGACTAGATGAACTGATGTTTGCTCTTCCAGACTAGGGAAACTTTTTCTTAAGTTATCTGTAACTTACAGAGATGTAAAAATATTCATTTGTAAACAAATCAAAGCGTCCAACTTTTCTCTCTATCTGAACCCTCTAAAACTCAAAAGGTCTCAGCAAGTATTCTTTCTTCCTTGGCAATCAGTCATTTGCATAAGTTCAATAAGAATCTGTTCTCCTTGTAACAGGACACCATTGGAAATGCTGGTTATTTTACCAAGGCTTTGACGGGAATATCATATTTGAGAAAGACTCAGATATGACCAGACAGCTTAAAGGAACTAAGTTTGACTTTATAAAACCTGGAGCCATAAAGCCCCTTGAAACTATTGGCCTGATACCTTGCTTACAGAGTTCCCAGCAGCCTCACTAGGTGAGTAAAGAATGTCACTTCCTGGCAGGTGCAGGAACCTCAGGATACACTGGGAACCTCAGGAAGAGAAATTTGCCCAAATTGACTGATATTGCAGGCATATCTGATGGCAAGTACTTGGCTTGGATTCTGGCCTGGAGAGGCTATTACAAGTTCAACCTAGAGATTCCTTATAAAAAGTTCCAGCAAAGCAGATTCTAAAATATCTATATGATCACTCACTGTTCTTGCTGAGCTTATGTAAATAATTAGGCCAAGTTTCTTAAAACTGGACTTGTTTCTCAAATAAATTGGTCCTGATTTGGCTATCTCTAAAAATGAGGGTTATTTTAGAAAGAAATATTTTAGAGGGTTATTCTAGAAAAAAAATTTTAGAAAGAAAAAGTATGTGAATATTAAGTTCTAGATTTTGTTGTCTTTAAATGTTTATTTACCTAAGCTAGACAACTTGAGGTAAACTTCAGAGAAGTTACACAATAGATTGTTTAGATGATCTTACCTAATATTCTGTAGGGATAATAACAGAACCCATTGGACACAAATATATGTTAGTTTTTATAGATACCTTTTCAGGCTGCGTAGACTTTTTCCGCCAAACATGAGATGGCAGAAATAGTAGTCAAAAAAGCTACTAGAAAAAAATAATTCCTACGTTTGGGTTGCCTCTCACGATTGGGTCAAATAATGGCCCTGCATTTGTGAGTTCAATCTCACAGGCATTGGCCAAGGCCGTGGGCACTAATTGAAAACTACACTGTGCCTACCGGCCCCAGAGTTCTGGACAAGTAGAGAGAATAAACTGGACTCTTAAAGAGACCTTGACAAAGTTAATTCTGGAAACTGGCGGTGGATGGGTGGATCTCCATCCCTTCGCCCTCCCTAGGGTGCGATGTACACCCTAATTAAACAAGGTTACCCCATTTAAAATAATGTTCAGGAGACCCCCTCCACTCTGCCCATGGCTACAAGAGGTTGCCCCAGTGGAAATGACTGATCAATCTGTGCTCTAGTCACTGCAGGCACTAGAGTCTGTCTTTAAAAAAGCCCATGCAGGGATCCGAGCTGCCTACACTGAGACAGAGACGGAGATGGAACCACATCCTTACCAACCCAGAAACTTCATTTGGATATGCTGCCACTGAATAAAAACTTGAAGCCTCACTGAAAGGGACCATTCACTGTCATCCTGACCACCCCCACAGCAGTAAAAGTAAAAGACGTCAGGACCTGGATTCACAAGTGTCACACCAAATGAGCCAAAAGCAAGAACACACCCCAGAAATGGGAGCCACTGCCAGTGTACCCCACCAACTGTGGACTAAAACTAAGACTCAAAAGGGTTTCATAACTTGGTCACTTTTAACCCTGTTCCTACTCAGCAGTAGCCAAGGAACACCTCATCAGCCTAAAACAGCCCAATGGACCATAATAGTCCCTACTGTCTTCACTAACTTCCTTAAGGCCCCCACTGGATCCTGGTTTGCTTGCAGTTCAGGAAGAGTCAAAGAATTGACTAATCTCCAAAGAAAAGGGGGGAATGTTGGGGCCGATTCCACATTGAAACCTGTTAAACCCCTAGGGCCTGCTTGGGCCTGCTTAGCCATAGTAACTCCATGTTGCCTAGGTAGCCATTTTGTTGTTTAATAAACGCCTCAACAGTTACTGGTGTCGGTTCCGGGTAACTGTTGCTAAAACACACACCTAAAATAAGGCCAGACAGGTAGGAGACATCCAATCACCAAAGCCACATATGTAGGTGTCTGCAGTTGTGCCCTACAAAACTAGCCTGTAAGACCAAGGGGGGGGGGGTGGTCGCTCTCTTTGGAGGTCGCCCTGGCCGGTCAGTCTGACTTCTAATGCTTGGCATAGAATAAAACTTTACATAACTTTCACTTTATCTCGGCCTCAACCATTCCCCGGGCCAGTCAGTCTAACTTCTAATGCTTGGCATAGAATAAGGCTTTGCATAACTTTCACTTTGTCTCAGTCTCGTTCCTTTGATAAAGGACCCAACAGTCTTGCAGCTGCCAAAGACACGCATTGTATGTAAGTTTCTCTTCTTATTAACGCTTTCACTTACAAATCTGTAATTGCCTGCCTCTTTCTTAGGTCTCTTCCTGCCCTCCATGTATGATGGCCAATTTCAGATTATGCCTAGGAAGCTTTTGAGGCTGTGAACTAGCAAAAATTCATTGAAAACAATAATTTCCAAAAGTTCTGATGAAGACATGAAAGGAAAAATTATGCAAATATTCTCTCTGCCTCAGTGATTTCTAACCAACCTGTTGTGTTAATGTATTGTTTTAATGGCCAATTATCTACAACTTGTAAACTTGAATCAACCCACATCACTCTTCTACTGTCCCAAAATTATTGACTCAAATAATATTTCTAAAAACAATGATAATCTTTTTTTGAGACTTCAGATGTAATTTGAAGACTGGGTGACATTAAGACAGTGCCATCAGGTGAATACCAAATGACCCTGACTTCTCTCACAATTTATTATTTTTTTTACTGAAATTATTTTTATTTATATTAGATTGTGAGCTTAATGTCTGGTACCACGTGTGCTCAATGAATGATCTAAAGACACAAATGTGTTTCTCAAGTTACATTACTTTCTTTTTTAAAATTAACATATAATGTATTATTTGTTTCAGGGGTACAGGTCTGCTCTGACATTTTAAACAGGAGGTTGATAGTGACTGACTCAGCAGAGAATAGCTCATTTTTTATAGTGCTATCTCTTACTGAACCAACTTGATTATAACCCAAGTAGTTTTTATCTGTACCTGAGCAGTGTAAAATTACAGATCTTTAATGAATGAAAGAATAATACGTTCCTTTGTATTCCCTAATTTTATGACTTTTATTTTTTCAGTCTCCCAGAATGGTTTACATCCTTTCCTGTGGGTAATAGCCTATCTGCAGTGTCCCAGAAGGAAATACTGTTAGTATATGCAACTTTCTTAATATTTGAAAAGAGAGAGAGAGCTAGAACATCAGTGGACGTTTAAAGAAATAATTTATCATGTGACCACGGTAAATTTAAAAAGAAAACTTCATAGCATATGCCATGTGACCATGGTAAATTTAAAAATAAAACCTCATAGCATATTATACAAAACCTTATGAATAAGTCAGAGAAAGGGAAATAATGCATGATTTCACTTATATATGGAATCTTAAAAACAAAACAAAATCCAGACTTCAATAACACAGATTGGTGGTTGCCAGAGGTGAGGGAGGCTGGGGATACAAAATGGGTGAAGGGGATTAAGAAGTAGGGCACATATTGCATGGAGCACTGGGTGTTGTATATAAACAATGAATCTTGGAATGCTGCATCAAAAAGTAATGATGTATTTTATGGTGACTAACATAACACAATAAAAAAAGGAAGAATAAACTTCCAGCTATAAAATAAGTAAGTCATGGGGCTGTAATGTACAGTATGGGGAATATGGTCAATAATACTATATGAATTTTGTGAGGTGACAGATGGTAACTAGACTATGTGGTGACCATTTCAAAATGTATATAAACTCTGAATCACTATGCTGTATACTTGAAACAACTATAATATTGTATGTCAATTATACCTCAGTAGATTTAAAAAAAATAAAATCTTATATATGAATCCATAAAAATTGTGTTGATTTTCTAGGAGGTTTAATAAAGCAGAAAGAATATTCAGGTTTACTGCCCTGAAATGAGAATTTTTCTTTCTTTCTTTTTTTTTTTTAGAACTTTACTTGATTACAAGTGGAAAATCCACCATTAACACAAAGTGTGAAAAAAAAATTGCAGTAAATATCTCCATAGCATTATTCCTCAAACACATTTCAGGATCAGTAGAATGCCTCTTGATCAACTACATTTTGATCTACATCAAGTTCATTATTATCTGTCACTATTAGACATCTTTCTCCTATTATCCTCCAGTATTTAGGTACCAAATAAACTTATATTCTTCTTGGAATATTAGTGTATATACTTTATGTTGGAAAATTATGCTTACAATAAGCATTTGAAACACAACTTTAATATTTCAATTAACAATATATAACATTCTGCTTATGTTATCACCCAGTAAGAGCAAAACACTTTTATATGTGGTCTCTCTTCAAGAACAAAATAATACAGTGAAAAACTAGAGCAAATATTAAAGAGGACTTTCCTTCTCAAGAAAGGAAGCTCAGTTTATGAGATTGAAAAACTTGACAAAATTCACCCTGCTAGTGGTGGCAGAGTCAAAAGTAAACTAAATTCTAACAGGTTCTAAATTTAATGCCCCTTTAATGTATACAACCCTATAACTTAAAAGCAAGCATGGAGTGATGTGCATTGATATTTTATGTAATAGTAATCGTTATAAGAATAATAACTATGACACTTCCCTTAACTCTTCACTGCAGGCTCCTTGGGCACAAGTATATACACATACACACACACACACACACACACACACACACACCATTATAAAAAGACTTGAGATTGACTGTTTACTAAGTAGTAATTTCCTTGGGAAGGCCAAACAGCTGACGAAGATGTAGAAGCAATATATCATAACAAAAGCAACTGGGTAAAAAGGTAAGTGATCTAATGGCAAAGAAATCTTATTAGAGAGGTGGTTAACTCTAATTACAGCTATCAATGAATCAACAAATTTAGCTTCAAATATGTCTAAAAATTAGTCAAGTATTTCAAGGCACACACCACAGCAATGTATCTAATTCCAGATTTTAACAATTTTTTAAGATTTTATTTATTTATTTGAGAGAGAGAATGAGAAAGAAAGAGAGAGCATGATAAGAGGGAGGGTCAGAGGGAAAAGGAGAATCCCTGCCAAGCAGGGAGCCTGATGCGGGACTTGATCCAGGGACTCCAGGATCATGACCTGAGCTGAAGGCAGTCATTTAACAAACTGAGCCGCCCAGGTGCCCTAATTCTAGATTTTACGGGTAACTCTCCTTTTATCAGGAGGCTGGGTTTCTAGGGCAAGGCTCTATGCTCAATAATATATTCTATAAGTACCCCTTTCTCCTTGCAAGAGAAGTTTAGGAACAAACATAGTATCTAGTTATGTATATCCCACCATTTGATAATACATCAAAGAATAATGAAAAAAATCTTAAAGTAGGATAGCAAGGTAAACAATTTTGAATTCAATACTAACAAAGAGAAGCTAATTTTTGGGCCTTTAACTCACTAGAATTTTCTAGATAAGGATCTCCATTCTCTATATGGTTTATAAACTTGCAAAAATTTATATGTTTGCTGATGAAAATATATTAACTTGAAGAATTCTAGAAAATACATTTGGTTTTATACATAAAATATTCTCTTTCTAATCAGATACTATTCATTCTATATACCAGATTAATACAACTTTATGAATGTTTTATAGAATTATAATTTAATGTATATATTAAAAAACTTCCTTCTGAAAAGAAAGATTCTTATAATTTTAATGATTTAGTTTTTTTCATTGTGTAATGTACTGATATTTTATGAAGAGTATATTATAAAATAAATGTGTTGTTTCAAATTACTTATCATAAAACTTTAAGATTCTCTGTAAATTTCTTAATATTTTCCAGTTCAGGTGTCTAAGTGGTGCAGTTTGTTAACCATCCAACTCTTGGTTTCAGCTCAGGCAGTAATCTCAGGGTAGTGAGATCAAGCCTGCACTGGGCTCAGCAAAAAGTCTGCCTGAGATTCTCTCTTTATCACTCTCTGCCCCTTCACTCATGCTCTCTTTCTCTATTTTTTTTTTCTAGTTCAAATTAGGTATTGTAATCTTAGAATCAAATTATAAATCTATAATTTCTATAGGATGAAATGTTGATAAATTCTAATTGCCTCTAGACGAATATACTTTACAGACTGCCTCTATTACAGTTTGGTTGTATATTGTAGAATATAAGGCAATCGTGAGAAATTAGTTGCAATTTTCAGATTGGAGCCAGATCATGGAAGATATTAAATGCAAGACAAGGAAGTCTGGACCCTCTTCATTAAGTGATGGAACAGATTTGACTAATTTAAAATCATGATTCACAAATGTTAGGTAAAAGCACTTCTTAAAATTTCTACCTTAGAATAATATATATTTTTCTTAAGAATTTAGTGTATTTTTTTTTAAAAATTCATTATTTTAATAGTGGTTTCTCCATTTCTATACTCTTGGTAGGTTAACAGGTTTTATAAATGTAGTAGTTAAATTTATAAAAGTCTAATGTATGTAAAATCAGCTTCTGATAAAAATAGTGTAATTTCTTTTTACTTGTTTCATTATAATGAAATATGATATACTAAATGAAAATGACACGAAGATTTAGCAAAAAATAATTTAAAATAAATATTTCGAGGGAGGGGCAAGATGGCAGAGAAGTAGGAGGCCTTATTTCAACCAGTCCCTTCTTAAATATCTACCAAAGTACTCTGAACACCCATGAAATCATCCTGAGATGTAAGAGTATACACTTCTGGATCTTTATGGGGACAGAAGACATTAGTGGAGATGTAAAGTGGAGTGGGAATGCTCAGACTGATATCAGAGGATAAACAAAAAGGGGATGGAACCACCAGAAGCAACCCACTGAAAAATAATACCCCAATACGAAAGTGCCCTGTGACTGGGGACGAGCATTAACTTGGAATCTGGTTAAAAGCAAAAAAAAAAAAAAAAAAAAAAAAAAAAGAACAAAGGGTCTTAAGGGGCAACTGGTGGAATCAGTCAGCCACAGGCAAGGCCCTAAGCTCACAGTCCCAGGAAGGTCACAGTGGGGGCCTACCAGTGCCTGGGAGAGCCCAGAAAGAGCTCCAGTCCATGGTCCCTGAACCTGCAGCTATCCACTGCTTGCACCACTGCTTGGGCTGGGTGTACCCCTCCCCACACCTGAAAGAGCCCAGCACAGCCCCTGCTAGAGTTCCCTGGACCCACAACCTTCTGCAACCTGCACCGCCACTCCCACCGCTGGGTGTGAGTTCAACCATCCTGGGCCTGGACTCCAGACAGCAGTCCCGACAAAGACAGCCTCAGGAATTGGGCTCCCTGGATGAATATCACTCATGGTTTTAGTGCTACAGGGGTGCACAGACAAGGGGGTGGCTCTGGCGACCACTAAGACAGTGGCTGGTGGTGTGCACCGCTTGTAGGAGTTTGCAGAGGGCGAGTCTGTATGTTCTGGATCATCCAGAGGGAAGCAGACTGAGGTTTCTCTATGGGACGGAGGACAGGGTCAGTTCACTTGGATCTAACCCTCTCAAAAGCCACAAAAAGCCATCAAAGAACAAAAATCTCCAGAGAACAAAATCCTGAAAAACTGGTTTCCACAGAGCCCAGCCCCTTGAGAGGGGGCAGGGTGACTCAGCCCAAGCAAGACTGACTGAAATACAAGGTGACAGGACCCAGCCCCAGAAGACAAGCCAAAAGAACAAAAGGACAACAACCACAGGGTCCCGATAAAAGTGTAAAACCCCAAGGTCAGGGGAAAACAATATATTAAGCCTCTAGTACTGCCCCAAAACCTATATATTTCATAGATACAACATCTTGCTTTGTTTTTTAAATTCATTCTCGCGATTCTTTGTCTTTTATTTTTTTAACCTTCTTACCACTACAACTAGATGTTTAATACAACATATTACATAATAACTTTTTAACTTGAACTTTTTTCATACATATATTTGTGTTTCTTTTTCTTTTACTTTTCTTTTTTTATAATGTATATATAGATATAAGTTGCAAGGTAATCCCTTTTTCCTATTCAATACTACCCCTATATATAAACTACTTTTAATTTCCCTGTATCTCTGGAAAGTTAAGGACTTTAACAAAAATAACAAGATAAACCCAATAAGAACTGAAAAAACCTTCTTCACACACAAGGGTTTATAACCACTTTCCCATCTATTCTCCCATTGGTGTTTTGGTGTATTTGTTTTTGTTTTTGTACTATATAAATCTCATTCTTGGAGTTCATTTTGGTTGGGTTTTTCTTTTTTATTTTTCTTGTGTTTTACTTTTGTTGGTCCTTTTGTTTTTTTGTTTTTGTTTATGTAACTTATAAATCTTACATTGGTGGCTTATTTTGGTGGGTTTTCTCTTTTTTTTTCCTCTCTCTTTCTCTCTCTCTCTCCTTTTCTTTTTTTTTTTTTTTTTTTTTTTTTTTTTTTTTTTTTTTTTTTTTTTTTTTTTTTTTTTTTTTTTTTTTTTTTTTTTTTTTTCATTTTGGTGGTGACTTCTGATTGCTATGAAACTTACCAGGGTGCACCTTGCCTGGATCATGGTTGAGATATTCAGCTATACATCCCCCAAACCACCTCGTACCAAAATGACTAAGAGGAGTAACACCCAAAAGAGGAAAAATTCAGAGACTGTGCCCTCTGCCACAGAACTATTGGATATGGACATAAACAATAGGTCTGAAAGCGAATTCAGGGTAACAATTTTCCAGGCAATGGCTAGGTTGAAGACCATTAGTTGCAACATAGAAACTCTAAGGGAGGAAGTGAGTGCTGATCTGCAAGTACTAAAAAATGCTATCAGTGAGATCCAATCTAATCTAAATACTCTAACAGGTAGGGTAACTGAGGCAGAAGATTGAATTAGTGATCCAGAAGACAAACTGATAGAAAAGAAGGATCAAAAGGAGGTCTGGAACAAACAGCATAGAAGGATTAAAAACAGAATTAGAGAAATAAATGATGCCATGAAACACTCCAATGTCAGAATTACTGGAATCCCTGAGGGGGTGGAGAAAGAGAGAAGTCTAGAAGATAGAGCTGAACAAATTCTGGATGAAAATTTTCCCAGTCTGGGTAATGGAACAAGTGTTTGTGTCCTAGAGGCAGAAAGGACACCCTCCAAGATCAACAAATCTAGAAAGACCTCAAGACATTTAGTTGTGAAATTGATGAATCATAATTTTAGACAAGAGGTCTTAAAGCCAGCTAGGGGGAAGGAGATTCCTTACATACAGAGAAAGGACCACCAGAATGATGTCAGACCTGTACACAGGAACCTGGCAATCCAGAGAGGGCGAGAAAGACATGCACAGAGCACTAAATGAGAAGAACATGCAGCCAAGAATACTTTATCCAGCAAGGCTGGCATTCAACATGGATGGAGAGATAAAGAGCTTCCAAGACCAACAAGGTTTAAAAGAGTATGTGACCAAGCTGGCACTATGAGAAATATTAAGCGGGGTTCTATAAAAGAAGAAAGACCCCAAGAGTGTCATAGGATAGAAATTTACAGAAACAATCTATAGAAACTAAGGCAACATGATGTCAATAACAACTTATCTTTCAATAATCACTCTCAATGTGAACAGACTAAATGCTCCCATAAAAGAGCATAGGGTTGCAGACTGGATAAAACGACAGGACGTGTCTATATGCTGTCTACAAGAGACACATTTGGAGCCTAAAGACACAACCAGACTGAAAGTGAAGGGATGGAGAGCCACCTTTCATGCCAATGGGCCTCAAAAGAAAGCTGGGGTAGAAATTCTCATATCAGACAAATTAGATTTTAAAGTAAAGACTGTAGTCAGAGATACAGAAGGACACTACATCATTCTTAAAGGTTCTACCCACCAAAAAGATATAACAAATGTAAATATTTATGTCCACCAATATGAGAGCAGCCAATTACATAAGCCAAGTGTTAATCAAAATAAATAGTTATTAATTGTACATATTAATTGAACATATTAATTGTAGGAGATCTTAACATGCAACTCTCAGTAATAGATCACCTAATCAGAAAATCAAAAAAGAAACTAGAGCTTTCAATGTCACATTAGACCAGATGGACCTCATAGATATATACAGAACATTCCACCCTAAAGCAACAGAATACTTATTCTTCTCAAGCACACATGGAACTTTCTCCATAATAGACCACATACTGGGTCACAAATCAGGACTCAACTGATACCAAAAGATTGAGATTATTCCCTGCATATTCTCAGACCACAATGCTTTGAAATTGTAACTCAAACATAAGAAAAAATTTGGAAGGAATGCAAACACTTGGAAGCTAAAGACCATCCTGCTGAAGAATGTTTCGATCAACCAGGAAATCAAAGAACTTGAACAATTCATGGAAACCAATGAGAATGAAGAAACATTGGTACACAACCTACAGGATAGAGCAAAAGTGATCTTAAGGGGAAATACATAGCCATCCAAGCTTACTAAAAAAAAAAAAAAAATCCTGGATATACCAACTCTCTTTATACCTTAAGGAACTGGAAAATCAACAACAAATTGAGCCAAACCCATGCACAAGAAGGGAAATAAGATTAGAGCAGAGATAAATGAGTTAGAAACTAGAGATATAGTAGAACACATCAACAAAAATAGAAGCTGGTTCTTTGAAAGAGTAAGATCAATAAACCACTGCTCAAACTAACCAAAGGAAAAGAGAGAGGACAGAAATTAATAAAATTATGAATGAAAAGAGAGAGGTCACGACTAACACCAAGGAAATAGAAACAGTCATCAGAAATTATTATCAACAGTTATATACCAATATGTTAAGCAACCTAGAAGAAATAGATGCCTTCTTGGAAACCTATAAACTTCCAAGACTGAAACAAGAAGAAATTGACAACCTGAATAGACCAATAACTAGTAACTAGCGTGAAGCAATAATCAAAACCTCCCAAAAAATAAGAGCCCAGGACCTGATGGGTTCCTTGGAGAATTCTACCAAACACTCAAAGAAGAAATAATACTTCTCCCGAAGCTGTTTCAAAAAATGGAAACAGAAGGAAAACTTCAGGACTTTTTCCATGAACTCAGCATTACCTTGATCCCCAAACCAGGAAAAGACCCCATGAAAAAGGAAAATTTCAGACCAATATTCCTGATGAATATGGATGCCAGGATTCTCAAAAAGATCCTAGCTAATAGAACCCAACAGTACATTAAATAGATTATCCACCATGACAAGGAGGGATATATCCACTCCACGCAAGAGTGGTTCAACATTTGCAAATTGATCAATGTGCTAGAACAAATCAATAAGAGAAGAGAGAAGAAACACATGGTCCTCTCAATTGATGCAGAAAAAAGCATTTGACAAGATATATCATCCAGTCCTGATTAAAATACTTCAAAGTATAGGGAAAGAGGGAACATTGCTCAACTTCAAAAAATCTATATATGAAAAACCCACAACAAATATCATCCTCAATGGGGAAAAGCTGACAGCCTTCCCTTTGAGATCAGGAACACAAGGATGCCCACTCTCACCACTCTTGTTCAACATAGTACTAGAAGTCCTAGCAACAGCAATCAGACAACAAAAAGAAATAAAATGTATTCAAATAGAAAAAAAGGAGTCAAACTTTCTCTCTTCACAGAAGACATGATACGTTATGGATAACATGGGATACGCATAAGGAATAACATGGAAGACATTAGGAGAAGGAAAGGAAAAATAGACTCCACCCCCAAATTACTAGAACTCATAGAGCAATTCAGTAATGTAGCATGATACAAAATCAATGCACATAAATCATTGTTTTTTTATACACTAACAATGAAAATATAGAAAGGGAAATTAGAGAATCAATTCCATTTACTATAGCAACAAGAACCATAAGATACCTTGGAATAAACCTAACCAAACAAGTAAAGGATCTGTACTCCAGGAACTACAGAACACTCATTAAAGAAACTGAAGACACAAAAAGATGGAAAAGAATTCACTGCTCATGGGTCGGAATATTAAATATTGTTAAATGTCTGTGCTGCCCATAACAATCTATACTTTCAATGCCATCCCGATCAAAATTCCACTGGCATTTTTCAAAGTGCTGAAACAAACAATCCTGTGATTTGTATGGGACCAGAAAAGACCCTGAATCGCTAAGGAAATGTCGGAAAAGAATAACAAAGCTGGAGGCATCATGTAGCCTGATTTTAAGCTATATTACAAAGCTGTGATCACCAAGACACAACTACACAAATACAGGCACAAATACAGACATATACACCAGTGGAACAGTGTAGAGAATCCAGATATGGATCATCAACTCTATGGTCAATAATCTTCTACAAAGCAGGAAAAAATATTCAGTGGAAAAAAGATAGTCTCTTCAATAAATGGTGCTTGGAAAATTGGACAGTTATATATAGAAGAATGAAACTCAACCAATCTCTTACACCATTCACAAAGATAAACTCAGAATGGATGAAAGACCTCAACATGAGGCAGTAATCTATCAAAATCCTAGAGGATAACATGGACAGTAACATCCTTGACATGAGCCACAGCAACTTCTTTCAAGACATGTCTCCAAAGGCAAAGGAAACAAAAGTGAAAATGAACTTTTGGGACTCCATCAAGATCAAAAGCTTCTGCACAGAAAAGAAAAACAGTCAACAAAACAAGAGGCAACCCATGGAATGGGAGAAGATATTAGCAAATGACACTACGGACAAAGAGCTGATATCCAAGGTCTATAAAGATCTTGGATCTTCTCAAACTCGACACTCAAAAAACAGATAATCACATCAAAAAATGGGCAGAAGACATGAACAGACAGTTCTACAAAGAAGGCATACAAATGGCTAACAGACACATGAAAAAATATTCATCATCATTAGCCATCAGGGAGATTCAATTCAAAACCGCTTTGAGATACCACCTTACACTAGTTAGCATGGCCAAAATCAACAGGATAAGAAACAAAAAGTGTTAGAGAGGATGTGGGAAAGGGGAACCCTCTTACACTGTTGGTGAGAATGCAAATTGGTGCATGCACTTTGGAAAGCAGTGTGGAGATTCCTTAAGAAATTACAAACAGAGCTACCCTACTGCCATGCAACTGCACTACTGTGTATTTACCCCAAAGATACAGATGTAGTGAAAAGAAGGACCATATGTACTCCAATGTTAATAGCAACAATGGCCAAAGTCGCCAAACTGTGGAAAGAGCCAAGATGCCCTTCAACATAAGAATGAATAAAGAAGATATGGTCCATATATAAAATGGAATATTATGTCTCCATCAAAAAGGATGAATACCCAACTTTTGTATCAACATGGATGGGACTTGAGGGAATTATACTGAGTGGAATAAGTTAAGCACTTCAATTTTCATATGCTTTCACTTACTTGTGGAGCATAAGGAATAACATGGAAGACATTAGGAGAAGGAAAGGAAAAGTGAATTGAGGCAAATCAGAGGGGGGGATGAACCGTGAGAGACTGTGAACTCTGAGAAACAAACTGAGGGTTGTGTAAGGGCAAGGGTTGAAGGGATAGGTGAACCTGGCAGTGGGTATTAAGGAGGGCATGTATTGAATGGAGCACTGGGTGTGGTGCATAAACAGTGAATCTTAGAATACTGGAAAAATTAAATTAAATTTTAAAAATGTCAGATAGCAAGTATGTCAAGGATCTTAACATCATTGTATACATAGATAATAAACCAAATCCTACTTCTACTTTGTAAGGTAAAATGACACACAAGGAAGCATTTGAATGAAAATCCAGGAAACATATGTTATGTCATAATTATATAGGTCCTTTATACGCCTTTTTGTCTCAAAAGTAACTTAAAAATGATGTAAGTAGTATCAGTAAGTCATAAACTGTTTATAGGATACCACATAAATTGGGTCATGTCCTTCTTTCCTCAATAAAATATAATATACACCCAATTTGAGGCATTCAGTGATTTGTGTAGGAAATTAATTGATCTTCTGAGAAAATGAGTTAATATAAAAAAGCAAATTATTCAAAACAATGAAATATTCTTGGTAATTGATGCCAGAGAAATAAAATAGTGGGTCCCTGGGTAGCTGAGTCATTAGGCATCTGCCCTCAACTCAGGTCATGATCTCAGGGTCCTGGGATGGAGCCCCACATCAGGCTCCCTGCTTAGTGGGAAGCCTGCTTCTCCCTCTCCCATTCCCCCTGCTTGTGTTCCCTCTCTCACTGTGTCTTTCTCTGTCAAATAAATAAAATGTTTTTTTTTTAAAGAAAGAAAATAGATGTGTCACTCTTTAGATATATCTCTAGTGGTTTATATTTTCTTAGGTAGTTTCACAATTTGATAAAGTCTTTTTATATATCCCATCTAAATCCTTGTTTTTCCTCTCATATGACTGGAGCTACTTCAAGGAATACAAAGAAATTTACATTCTCCTTTTAATATATAGAAAGAGAAAGAACTTATTATTTCACTATTTATAGAAAAAGGAAACATGATTACAACAAAAATAATTTTGTAATAATTAAAGTAGTGGAACAACATGAGTACCATCAACATAAAAATCAATAAGAACATTTCATATCATGCAATTTTTAAGCATAGTGATAGGCAATTATAATTATTTTCTCAACAGTACTCTGTTAGTGAATCTTTTCAGAAAAAAAATTAACTATTTTTTTTTGTCTTTAAAAATTCTCTTGTCCTGAATAACTTTCAGAAGGTAGCTTGGATAGTTTAACTTCACTTCCAAAATCTTAGAGATGATGGTTAAACTCTGCAGCAATCAAACATGGCAAGTAATTTCATGCTGAATGATTGATATATAACCATAAGTTATTACAATAAGACAGTGTTGCATTAAATTACAGTTGTTGACACTTAGAGTAAATAAATGAAGAAACAGCATGACAGAACTATTTTATTAAACCACACTGTTTCTTCCACAGTTTTTAAATTTTTGTGGCAAGATTACAGCTGAAGTAAGTGTAAGGTTCAATGAGACATTCTTTTTAAAGTTTTTTTTTTGTTTTGTTTGCTTGCCTTTATCATGGGAAATCCATGTTACAAAATCAATCATCTCAGCCAAATTTTGAAATCACAAATTATTGGTATTTTTGGAAGAGGAATGGAAGTATGTTGTTCCTATAAATTTGTATCTCACTGATTTCAATAGTTCATGCCCTGAATAAGTCCAGGACAAGAAAAATAACAGGTTATCAAAATCAGATGGTTATATTCTAGGAGCCTTAGTTGCCAAACAATATAGAATAATAAAATCAAAGATATTGAATTTAATATTTAGTGCCAATCCTATTCCAGGCAAACTCAGACTCCTGTTATCATTTTGAATCCATGTATAATACCTACACATGGTTACATCCATGAATTAGCTTATAAACCTTCCATTATTAATTTTACATCACTTCTGAATCTGCAAAACTACTCGAACTCCAATCACAGAAATTGGTTAGAATTTGTTTTAAATAAGGTACCTTAAATGCATGTCTTAGACAGTGACTTGTACATAGAAGGCCCTCATAAAATGGTAGTCTCATTTTTATTCTCCTCTATTTTTCAAGCATAGTCTTCACAATATTTTTATGGGAGAAGTATCTTAAGCTAAACTTGATTTGGAAGTATTTTTTTTACATGACAATATCAAAACTGATTCTAAAATGGTTATACTTCTTGTTTTTCTAGTCATACAAACCAAATGCTATCTGCATGCTCTGAAAGTGTTAATTGAAGGTAAACTGTACAATGATCTTTTAAATTTCATATTTTTCCTTTTTCCTACAACATATACCAAAATGCCTTCCAGAATACTTGTAAAAATTTATACTAAAGAAGAGCACCATATTTCCAAGGTATAAATGGTTTTGTAAAACAGATACATTTCTCTTCTTTTAAGATTTTATTTATTTATAAAAAATAAATTTTTTTTGAAAGAGAGAGAGAAAGTCTGTGCAAGGGACAGAGGGAGAGCGAGAAGTAGACTCCCCATTGAGCAGGGAGCCTGATGTTGGGCTCTAGCCCTGGACCCTGGGATCATGACCTGAGCCGAAGGCAGAGGCTTTAACCCACTGAGCCATCCAGGTACCCCAAAATAGATAAATTTCTCATGAATATTTTATCATTTCTCAGAATATCTCAGTCAAAATAGTTATAGAAAATATTTTATTCCCCATTGAAAACATGAAATTCCTGATAAATATCTTTATATATTATAGCCTACTACAACCATTTCATTTCTTTACTTTCATTTCCTATTTAGGTGAGTAATGAGCTAAATGTAAATATCACCCCAAAGCTTCCTTTTGAAAATGTATTTCACACTTTGTTTAAAATCAGTTGGAATATTTGCCTTCTGCTAACAATAATATTTTATTTCATTGTCAGAATTTCCTTAAGGAACAAGAATTTTTGTTGTGTTTGTTGACATTTCCCCCATTTTGTGTGATGTTTCTTCAAAAAGAAGACAACTACTATATTGAAAGTTTTAAGTACATGTATTCTTCTTCAATACTCACTTATTTTACAATTCTGCAACATCAGTACATATCAGATGCCTCTCCTGGCATTAATCAGAAATTGAAGAATGTATATAAAGGATGAAGAATATTGCAGATGTAGCACAAAATATAAGAACAAAATAATTTTAATATATTAATTTGCCTAAGTTCACTAATTCATGTCCAGCAGATATGTGGTAATTTAATAATGCGAACCAATGATAGAAAATATATAATTTATCTATTTTTAAGATGTGAAAATATAAAATAAATCATCTGAAAATTAATTGATTGTAAGATGGTCCTTTTAGCTAATAAAAATCTAAGGATAATGAAGAACTTATTCTAATTAACATTTACTTCTCATATTTTGCCTATCTCATGAAGTTATTTGTTATGTGCTTAGGAAATGATCTCTTTAGCTAAATAAAAGAAAATGTCATTGTTGAAAAAGTTATTGATTTATTTGACTTTTTAGGAATTATAAAATATGAAAAAATAAAAATAAAAAGAGGATGATATTTGGAAAATATTTCAATTTTTTTCTTCCTTTATGCCTTGCTTACTATATGTTCATATTCTCAAGTAAAATAAATCTAGCCCAGAAAACATCTCCATGCCTTCAAAAACCACTGAAACCAGAATTTGCTCTTTTAATAAAGTTCATGAGCCAATCTAACACAAATGATAATCTGCTAATGTAATTCGCAAACCACCCCCTTGTATACATTTTTAAGTGAGCTATAAATTTAGTCCAGGGGAAAGTGCTATTAAGATACACAACACACACACACACACACACACACACGATGCACAACACACAGAAGTTGTTGATAACAAATAATTTCCTGTTGATAAAAATTTACAATAAATAGAATAATAGCAGTAAAAATTAGAATATGATAACACCTTTATGAATGATTACATATAAACAAAAACAAACCTTGAGGAGATTTTAGGCATCTAACACCTTTTACCTTATAAACTCATTCAAAGCATAACACAACTCTGTCCACAAAGAATAGTTTCTATAGGTACACAAGTTCTATTTTACTGTCTGCACTAGCATAATTATGGACCTATTGTAACAAAAATGCACCCACAACTGGAGTGGGAGCTTATTTCCACTGTGTGACTAAGAATGGTTATTGTTGGGGCACCTGGGTGGCTCAGAGGGTTAAAGCCTCTGCCTTTGGCTGGGGTCATGATCCCAGGGTCCTAGTATTGAGCCCCACATTGGGCTCTCTGCTCAGCGGGGAGCCTGCTTCCCCCCCCCCCCCGCCTACTTGTGTTCTCTGTCTGTCAAATAAATAAATAAACCTTAAAAAAAAAGAATGGTTATTGTTACTGTATTTTTACTTTTTTATTTATTTATGTTACTGTATTGTTACTGTAATTTAAATATGTGTATTCTTGAATTACCTTAATTCTTAAAACCATTTCAAAAATTATGGTAAATTATTATTTTCATTGTTATTTTGAATTCTGATAGATTTATTTAGTATTTCTTTTTTAAAAGATTTTATTTATTTATTTGACAAAGAGGAAAACAGCGAGAGACCAAATGCAAGCAGGGGAAGTGAGTAAGGGAGAAGCAGGCTTCCTGCTGAGCAGGTAGCCTGATGCAAGGCTTGATTTCAGGACCCTGGGATCATGATCTGAGCCAAATACAGATGCTTAATGACTGATACACCCAGGCACCCCAGATTTCTTTAGTATTTCTAACTTAGGGGAAAAGATACCCAGTTTGACTTTAACATTACAACCTTTTTATTAAGCCTGAATAGGTTTTCAAGAGCATTTATTCACTGAAACTGAGATGAAGATCTTTTTTAAAAGTAGCACAAACAAAACAATAAAATCAACATGTGATATAATTTCCAGAGAAAAGATGTAGATAAATTATATTGCTTAACTTTATTAAAGAAGTAACCATACTTAAACCATTTAATTTATTATGAATTTCTAGATAAATTTGTTATCATTTTTCCACAGAATACAGATAAAAATCACTGTATAAACTTTTTTTTCAATAAGCTTGTTTGGTTTTAAATTATTATACATAGATTTCTTGGGTCCTAACATGCCCATACTTAACTTTAGGCCCATTAAAGAAAGCAAACAGATTCCATTATCCAAGTAATTATCTTTTAAGAATTTCTCCTGGAGGGCATTCAATACCTTACACAAATATGTAAATATTTAATTGGGTGTCCAAAATAGAAATCTCATATATATTTCATGTTCTGGCTTGAAGATGAGAATGAGTAACATTCCTTTATTTTTCTAATTCCATTCTTGTTACATTGTGTAAATAAAGATTTTATAAAAAGAATAATGGTGGGCTCCTAATCTTAAAAATAACATTCTTATTCCACTGTGGCAGTTTGGGAGCATAGTAGGTAGGGAGGATATATTGAAGTTAGTTTATTTTCTTGAGTAGACACGGATTTTCCCAAGTGAAGCTGGAATTCTCAACACCATTAAGCATCAAGACCTTCTTATCAGATTCTAAAAAGCTTTACTGTGATATATCTAGCCCTGTTTTGATCATCATGCACATAATGATACTGAGGACAGTGCCAAAACCCTTTCCAGTATATTCTCTAGCAAGAAGTATTGTACTTCCATTTGCAGACAACATTGCCCCTATCATAGTCATCATTTGGCACCCAGTTTTCCTACTATCAGGGATCATTTTACCCTGATTTTCTACTAAAATTAAATGAAACCATATATTTATTTTGATATTTCTGCAGAGTGTAAACATTTTGATTGTTGGAATCAATACAATAGATTCTGTAAAATTCTATGTCAACAGAAAATAATTTAAAAAAATAAAATAAAGTTAGAAAGGTTAGTTAGAAACTTGGATTACCTACCAGTCTAGTGTGTACAGACACAGGAGTTTTGAAAGTTGTCACTGAATAGTTGCACTCAGAAACACTGTAAGGTTCGGAACTGCTGGAGGAACATTTAGAGACGGAATCACAGGCCACAAAGGTGTTATCAAGTGGTAGCTCCTGAATGATGTGGTGCTTTGAATTCAGGGGAGTTTCAGGGTGAATCTGGAAGGCAGGGTGTGGAGAGGCAGATTTGTAGTGCCTGGCCAAATCAGGGCTGTCAGGTTTGAAGGTAGTAGGTATAGTGCCCCAGTTGTACTTGCCCATGGTTTGTTCTTCCAGCTCAATGGGAAGGTCTAGTGTGACACTGTTTCCATCATTGCCAACATCATCTGCCTTAATTTCTTCAATAGTGACAAAGTTAAGCAGTAAGTTCTTAGGGGCATGCTTCTTCTTCTTCTTCTTTTTCTTCTTCTTCTTTTTCATCATCATCATTATCATCTGCCTGTTTTCTGGGTTTGGAGTAACCCATTCAGAATTCCGCTTGTTTTTATGAGAAGCCTTAAGGTGTGGTGATTGGTGGCATCTTACTACAGCAGTAATGAAAATAACAAGGATGACAGTTATGGTGCCAGCAATAATAGCAACCGTGATCTTGACATAGTCACTGGTTGGTGAGGATGCAACAGTTGTCTCAATATTTGAGGTCACTGGTGTTTCAATGTTGTTGTGCACCAGTTCATGAATCCATGTAGCATTGGTCACTGATTCATTCACAAATAGATTAACAATAACAACACTGAAGAGAGATTCAGGTTGTCCTAAGTCCTTAGCTTTAACCATCAGTCTGTATAAACCAAGGTCTGTAACAACACATTTCTCCTTTAGTGTGATGTTGCCTGTTGTTTGGTCAATTATAAACAGACCTTTTGTGTTTCCTCCTACAATGCTGTAACGAAGCTCTGCATTCATGCCGGTATCATTGTCAACAGCAAGTACCGTGAAGACCACTGTGCCTGGATTAGTGGACGGTAGAACCAATTCATAGGAGTTGTTGGAAGAAGGGACAATGAAAACGGGTTTGTTGTCATTGACATCAACCACATTTATGGTCACTTTGGAAGTTGAAGAATGTGGTATGTTACCACCATCTTCAGCCTTCACATAGAAAGTATAAGATTCTTGTTTTTCTCTGTCAAATGAAATATTTGGCTGGATGACACCAGTCTGTGGATCAATGGTGAAGTCATCATTCATATCTAAAATGGAGAGAGTGACTACAGAATTTTCTCCATAATCTGGATCAGTTACAGTGATCAGTCCTACTGTGCCATGTCTTGGAAGGTTTTCTGGGACATAGAAGTTGTACTCATTGTGAGTAAAAATTGGACTGTTGTCATTCTGATCAAGAATGGTCACTAAAACTGTGGCATTGGTTATTAAGGATGGCATCCCATTATCTTTTGCCAGAACTGTGAAGGAATATTTTTCCCGTTTTTCTCTATCCAGTTTCCTCACTGCAGTCAGAATGCCTGTATGATGATCCAGACTGAATTCAGATGGAGCATCAACACCAAGCAGATAATTGATCTCAGCATTGTGCCCACTGTCTGCATCCATTGCACTTATTTTTGTCAACTTGGTGCCAGGAGAGTTATTCTCAGGAAGAGAAAGACTTATGAAAGGCTGGGTGAAAACAGGAGCATTGTCATTTTCATCTTTCACTTTGACAAGGAGCATGGATGATTGATTCAAAGGAGGTTTGCCATCATCTGCAGCTAGTAATTTAATGGCATATTCTCTTGTGGATTCATAATCAAGATATGCAGCAGTCTCC
Source organism: Mellivora capensis (assembly GCA_004024625.1). Lineage (NCBI taxonomy): Eukaryota > Metazoa > Chordata > Mammalia > Carnivora > Mustelidae > Mellivora > Mellivora capensis. Next base: position 23,868 of record PISX010011207.1, read on the forward strand.
AGGAGGAATTGATTACTGAATACTGGCCTTAATCTGAAAGGGACTTCATGATCTGTGAAGCATGTCACCATGCCATTATGGTCAGCATCTTTATCTGTCACAGTTATGAGAGCAATTTTGGTGTTGAGTGGAGCATTTTCTGAAAGAATCACAGTGCCATTAATTGGATTAATGATGTATCTTATGTCAATTGATGGGGCATTATCATTGATATCTGTAACATTTACTAGAACCATTGCTCTTGCTGGCATCAATCCACCATCACTTGCCAAAACCAGTAACTTGTGGTTTGGTGATTCCTCCCTATCTAGTGGTTGTTTGATTGTGATAAGTCCTGTGGTGGTGTTGAGGTGAAATAGCCTCTTGGCAATGTTGGAGACTAGATTGCTGAAATAGAAATGAATCTTGGCATTTTCACCTATGTCAGCATCTGTGGCATGGAGTTGTGTCACTGAAGTACCTACAGGAGCATTTTCTGGTATGTTGACTTCAATCCCATCCTCCTTGAAGACTGGGCTGTTGTCATTTGTGTCAGCAACACTTATTTGCAAAATAGCCGTACTGGATCTTTGAGGAAAGCCACCATCTTCAACCTTTACTTTCATTATATATGTATCCTTCTCTTCCCTATCTAACTCCTTTTGAACAATAAGCTGTGGCATCTTGTCTCCTTCTGGTGTTTCAATGACATCAAGCCCAAAAATAGTTTGACCCTGGAAAACATACAGTGAAACACATTTTAACTTACATAATGAGACCAGTGTTCAATCTATTCAAGCCACGTGACATAGGATCAGCTCAGAAATAGGTGTTAGAATACTCAATTTATAAGCCCTAAATCTGTTTGTAACTAGTATTATGACCACTAGCAAGTTGCTTAACATCTCCATGCATTTGTAAAATTAGAAAATTGTTCTATAAGATTATCTGAGAGCTTTACAGTTCATGGCATTTTATGGTGATAAGTGTAACTCGCTCATATAAAGTATTAAAGTCTACAAAAGGAAAAAGTATAAAGAGTTGTCAGTGTTTCACATAGTGATTTAAGTTATGAGTGAATTAACTGAGGTGAGATGGCAGTAAGTTTGGGACCTCTTTTCATTTGGACCTTGAGTTTAGCTAGGTAACTATCAAACCATTCTGAACACCCATTAACTCAGCCTGAGATGTAAGAAAAAATATATCTGGAACTCTACAAGTAGAAAATCCACTGTTTTTTGCAAGGAAGGGGGTGCAGAGACATGAATCTGAGAGGAGATATCCAGAGATAAATGGAGGGGGGAGGAAACCTCCATAAGCTGGCTACCAGAAAGCAAACTCAGGACTCTTAGAAATCTGCTCCAGTGAGTGACACCCTGTCTGAAAGGGTCTCAGGGGCTGAAAAGGGCAGAATTCTAGGTCAGCCAGTGTGGTCTCAGGATCCTAGAAGTCATGAGGATGCTAGAACTGATAGGTTTCCCAAGAAGTGGAGTGGGGAACCTGGTTATGGCCAGTGAGCCAAGGAGGGGACTACTAGCTCTGGTCACCATAAACTGCAAGCAAGGGCAATCAAGTGACTACTCGATGCCTGGGCACCCTGCAAAGGACTGGAGAGTGCAGACCATCTGTCATCCTCCAGGAGGGGTAGAACTGGTGTGCCCACAACAGGGCAAAAAAGGACAGTATGGCGACACTCAGCCATTCCCCAGGAGTGGTGGAGCAGATACATGCATGTTCCCATAACCACTGTCAGCACCAGGGCACAACAGAGGGCAATAACACGAGACCCTCAGACTCCCCCCACCCCTCAGGAGGCTCTCTCTGGGCACACCACACAGGAGTCTGAGGAGTTTGGTACACATGAAAGTGAAGACCATTGTTCCCAGAGGGCTTACTGAAGAGGGAGAATCATGATCTTTTGGCTCTGGAGCTGGAGGTTGGCCCAGGGCCATTTTTATTTTGATCATATAAAGAGGTGTGGAAATCTTTCAGGGAAAAAAAGCCCCATAGAAGACCAGCTTACATTGAGTCTAGCCCTCTGGCAAGGGGCAGTGCAACTCTGCACAAGCAAAGACACCTGAGAAGCAGCAGAGCAGACCCCTCCCCCAGAAGACCAACAGGAAGAACAGGTGCATAACTAGTTTACGAATTCCAAAAGAATGTAAAACTCCAGAGCAAGGGGAATATAGTATATAGAATTCAAGGTTTTTTTTCTGATTCATTCATTTTTCAGTCCAAAATTTTTCATTTCTGTTTTTTTTTTTCCTTTTGAACTAGTTTCTTATTTTATCAACTGTTTGCTTTTAAGTTGATTTTAACATGTATTTTTTATATCAACATTTTATAGATCCATGTTTAATTTTTGGTCTTTTTTCACTTTATTCAATTTAATTTTGTAAATATGTAAGTTTTGTATTCTTTGCAATTTTGGGATTTAGTGTGTTCTAACACAAAGACCAAAATTCACTCAGGAACAAGTGGATCAGTGTGTTTGTCCACCCTGTGAGATTATATCCCCCCCATTTTTGTTGTTTTAGTTTGCTTATCTGTTTTGGTTTCTGACTGCTTCAGATTTGTCTGGTGTGTATTTTGCTTGGGTCATGGTTGATATTTTTGATTCTGCTGACTCGCTCTTCCATTCTTCTCTGAGCAAAATGACTAGAAGGAGGAATTCACAACAAAAGAAAGAAAGAACAAGAGGCAATGTTCTCTGCCACAGACATAATTGATATGGATATAAATAAGACATAAGAGATGGAATTTGGGATAAGAATAATAAAGTTAATACCTAGGCTTGAAAAAAAAACATAAAAGACAGTAGATAATCTCTTAGACCACATATGAGATCTAATCAAGCAGAAATTAAAAATGATATAACTGAGATGCAGTCCAGATTAGTTGTTCTAACAGCTAGGGTGAATGAACCAGAAGAAAGAGTAAGTGATCTAGAAGACAGGCTTATGGAAAGGAAAGAAGTTGAGGGAAAGAAAGAGAAATGACATATATTCTATGAAGAAAGGCTTTGAGAAATTAATGATGCCATGAAATGTACCAATTCCAGAATTATTAGGGTGCCTGAGAGAGAGAGAAAAAAGGCCAGAAGGTATATTTGAACAAATCATGGCTAAGAACTTCCCTAATCTGGGGAAGGAAATAAGAACTCACGTCCAAGAGGTAGAGAGGATGCTTCCCAACATCAATAAAAATAGATCAACACCCTGACATATCCTACTGAAGCTTACAAATTTTAGAGAAAAAGAGAATCCTGAAAGCAAATTGAGATAAGAGGTTCCTTACTTACAGAGGGAAGGACATCCAACTAACATCAGACCTAGCCACAAAAACCTGGTAAGCCATAAAGGGTTGACATGATATATTGAGGGTACTAAATGAGAAGAACATCAAGCCAGAAATACTTTATCCAGCAAGGCTGTCACTAAGAATGGAAGGAGATAAAGAGTTTCCAGTACAGGGATGCCTGGGTGGTTCAGTTGGTTAAGCAGCTGCCTTCGGCTTGGGTCATGATCCCAGCATCCTGGGATCGAGTCCCACATTGGGCTCCTTGCTCGGCGGGGAGCCTGCTTCTCCCTCTGCCTCTGTCTGCCAGTGCTGGCGTGTGCTCTCTCTCTCTCTCTCTCTGACAAATAAATAAATAAAATCTTAAAAAAAAAAAAGAGTTTCCAGTACAGATAGAAACTGAAAGAATATGTGACCACTAAGCCAGCCCTAGAAGAAGTATTAAGGGGTATCCTGCAAGCAAAAAGAGAGCCTAAGAGTAACATAGATCAGAGAGAAAAAGAGACAATCTACAAGAAGAAGGACATTATGGGCAATACAAAGACACTAAATTCATATATTCTAATAGTTACTCTGAATGTAAATGGGCTGAATGTTCTTATCAAAAGGCTCAGGGTATCAGATTAGATTAAAAAAGCAAGACCGATCAATATGTTGTCTATGAAAGACTTATTTTATACCTAAAGACACATCCAGACTGAAAGTGAGGGGGTGGAGAACTACTTACCGCACTAATAGACCTTAAAAGAAAGCTAGGGGTAACAAACCTCATATCAGACAAACTAGATTTTAAACCAAAGACTGTAGTAAGACATGTAGAGGGACACTATATCATACTGAAAGGGTGTTTCCAGCAAGAAGTTCTAACAATTGTAAATATTTATGCCACTAACATGGGAAAAGCCAATTTTATAAATCACTTAACCACCAAAGTAAAGAAACACTGTGATAATAATACATAAATAGTAGGGGACTTCAACACCCCACTCACAGGAATGGACAGATCATCTAATCAGATCAACAAGGAAACAGGGCTTTGAATGATGCACTGGACCAGATGGACTTCAAAGATATATACAGAACATTCTCTCTTTAAACAACAGAATACTCATTCTTTTCAAGTGCACATGGAACTTTCTCCAGAAAAGATCACATACTGGGTCACAAATCAGGTCTCAACCAGTACTGAAAGGTTTGAATTATTCCCTGCATATGTTCAGACCACAATGCTTTGAAACTTGAACTCAATCACAAAAGGAAATTTGGAAGGAACTAAATGCTTGAAGGTTAAAGAGCATCCTAGCAAAGAATGAATGGCTCAACCAAGAAATTAAAGAGGAATTTAAAATATTCATGGAAACAAATGAAAACAAAAACACAACTATTCAAAACCTTTGGGATGCAACAAAGACAGTCCTAAGAGAGAAGTACATTGCAGTGCAAGCTTTTTTCAAGAAACTAGAAAAGTCTCAATATGCAAGCTAACCTCACATGTAAAGGAGAGCAAAAAAGAACAAGAAAAAGAAGCTGAAACCAAGCAGAAGAGAAATAATAAATATTAGAGCAGAAATCAATTAGAAACCAGAAGAGTAGAACAGATCAATGAAACTAGAAGCTCGTTCTTTGAAAGAATGAAAAAGATAGCTAAATCTCTAGTCAGACTTCTCCAAAAGAAAAGAGAAAGGACACAAATTAATAAAATCATGAATGAAAGAGGTGAGATAATGACTAACACCAAGGAAATATATACAATAATTGAAATATATTATGAGTAACAATATGCCAACAAATTGGGCAATCTGGAAAAGAAATAGATACATTCTTGTAAACATATAAACTGCCAAAACTGAAACAGGAGGAAATAGAAAACAGAACAGATGCACAACCAGAAAGGAAATTGAAGGAGTAATCAGAAACTTCCACCCCCCCAAAAAAAGAGTCCAGGGCTAAATAGCTTCCCAGAGGAATTCTGCCAAACACTTAAAGAAGAAATAAGACCTGGTCTACTGAAATTATTTAAAAAAAATAGAAATGGAAGGAAAACTTCCAAACACATTGCATGAGGCTAGCATTACCTTGTTTTCAAATCAGACAAAAACCCTGCCAAGAAGAAGAATTAGAGACAAATATCCCTGATGAACATGGATGTCAAAATTCTCACAAAGATACTAGGCAATAGGATCCTACAATACATTAAAAGGATTATTCAACATGACTAAATGGGATATATTCCCAGAATGCAAGAGTGGTTCAACATTCAAAAATCAATCAACATGATAGATTATATTAATAAAAGAAAAGACAAGAGTCATAAGATCCTCTCAATTGATGCAGAAAAGGCATTTGACACAACACAACATCCTTTCATGGCTGAAACTTTTCAGAGTGTAGAGATAGAGGGAGCATACCTCAATATCATGAAATCCACCTATGAAAGGCCACAGTGAATATCATTCTCAATGGGGAAAACCTGAGACCTTTTCCACTTAGGTCAGGAACATGACAGGAATGTCAAATATCACCAGTGTTATATAGTAGTAGAAGTCATAACCTCAGCAATCAGACAACAAAAAGAAAATCCAGGTGGTGGGTATTATGGAGGGCACACATTGCATGGAGCACTGGGTGTGGTGTAAAACTATGAATTCTGTTATGCTGAAAAGAAATAAAAATAATAATAATAAAATAAAGAAAGAAAAGAAATAAAAGGCACTTAAGATTGCAAAGAGGAAATCAAACTCTCACTCTTTGAGGGTGAGATAATACTTTATATGGAAAATCCAAGAGACTCCACCCTAAAATTGCTAGAACTCATACAGCAATTCAGCAACATGGCAGGTTAAAAAAAACTAATGCACAAAAATGAGTTGCATTTCTATACAATAACAATTCAACTGAAGAAAGAGAAATTAAGAAATTGATCCCACTTATAATTGCACCAAAAACTGTAAGATACTTAAGAATAAACCTAAGCAAAGAGATAATGGATCTGTACTTTAAAAACTGCAGAATGCTTATGAAAGAAATTGAGGAAGACACAAAGAGATGGAAAGAACATTCCATGCTCATGGATTGAAAGAATAAATATTGTTAAAATGTCTATGCCAGACCAATCTATCCAGAGCAAACTACACATTCAATGCAACCTTATTAAAATATCTTTGACATTTTTTACAGAGATGGAACAAACAATCCTAAAATTTGCATGGAACCGTAAAAGACCCTGAATAACCACAGGAATGTTGAAAAAGAAAACCAAAGCTAGAGGCATCATAATGCCTGACTTCAAGCTATCTTACATAGGTGTGATCATCAAGACAACATGGTGCTGGCACAAAAACAGACACATAGATCAATGGAACAGAATAGAGAACCTAGAAATTGGCCCTCAACTCTATTGCAAATAATGTTCAACAAAGCTGGAAAAAATATCCAAAGGAAAAAGAAGCCTTTTCAATAAATGGTGCTGGTGAAACTGGACAGCCACATGCAAAAAAATGAAACTGGACTATTCTCTTACACCATACACACAGATAAACTCAAAATGGATGAAAGACCAAAATATGAGACTGGAATCCATCAAAATTCTAAAGGACAACACAGGCAGCAACTTCTTTGACCTTCATTCTAACAACTTCTTGAAAGACACATCTCTAAAGGCAAGGGGAAAAAAAGCAAAAGTGAAGTATTGGTACTTAATCAGATAAAAAAGCTTCAGCACAGTAAAGGACAATCAACAAAACAAACAAACAAACAAAAACAACCTGCTGAGTGGGAGAAGATATTTGCCAATGACATGTGAGATAAAGAGCTAGTATCCAAGATCTATAAAGAATATATCAAACTGAACCACCAAAAAACAAATAATCCAGTCAAGAAATGGACAGAAGACATGAACAGATATTTCTCCATAGAACACATACAAATGGCCAACAGAAACATGAAGAAATGCTCAATATCACTTGGCATCAGGAAAATACAAATTAAAACCACAATGAGATACCACCTTACACCAGTAAGAATGGCAAAAATTAACAAGACAGGGAACAACAAATGTTGGCAAGGATGTGGAGAAAAGGAACTTTCCCAAACTGTTGGTGGGAATGCAAGCTGGTACAGCTAGTCTGGAAAAGAGTATGGATGGTCCTCATGAAGTTAAACATAGAGTTACCCTATGACCCAACAACTGCCCACCTGGGTGTTTACCCCAATGATACAGATGTAGTGAAATGAAGCCACATCTGCACCCCAATGTTCATAACACCAATATCCACAATAGCCAAACTGTAGAAGTAGCTGAGTGGACCTTCAACAGATAAATGGATAAATAATATGTGGTTTATATACACAAAGGAATATTACTCAGCCATCAGAAAGGATGAATACCTACCTTTTATATCGACATGGATAGCACTAGAGAGTATTATGCTAAGTGGAATAAGTCAATCAGAGAAATACAATTAACATATGGTTTCACTCATATGTGGGCTCTAAGAAATAATGCAGAGGATCATAGGGGAAGGGAGGGAAAACTGAATGGGAAGAAATCAGGGAGGGAGAGAAACAATGGGAAACTCCTTACTCTGGGAAACAAACTGAGGGTTGCCGAAGGGTAGGGGGGTGGAGGGATGGGGTGACTGAGTGATGGACATTAAGGAGGGCACATGATGTGATTAACACTGGGTAATATATGCAACTGATGAATCATTGAACATTACATCTGAAACTAGTGATGTACTGTATGTTGGCTAACTTAATTTAAATAAAAAAAATTTACCATGGTTACTCCAAATGAATTAAAATATTGTACTATAGATTTCAGCTGTCTAGGATGCTTTTTTAACCCAAAATCAACAATCAGGTATAAAATATCCATCCAAGACAAGAGCATACATTGAAAAATACTTAAAACTTCTGGAAGAGGGAGAAAATACACAAACTCTGATAAGAATAAAACCTTGGGTAAATACACAGAATTTCCTTGTTTTTTACCTACAGAAACAGGTGTTAAAAATTCAATTTCCCTAGAAATTAACAACATATTGTTATTTAATTAACTTTATTATTATTATTATTATTATTATTATTATTATATTTTTTACTGAGCAAGCACAATTGGACTGAAATTACATGTCAATATGTCAAACTGGAAAATATAGCTTGAAACAGCAGCGATTTTCTCTTCATGTCCATGGAGTCAGATTATGGGAATTTTTTAAAGTCTTTTCAGGTTCTGGCTTCCTTTTTAGCCTCCAAGGAGGAAGTGCAATTAGTGTAGAATTGTAAAATATTTAACATGCACTCACTAAAATATATGGTGAGATTATATGGTTATATTTTTAAATTACCAAAGTGTTATAATTGTCTATACATGATCTTGTACAATACTCATATACATTTATCTTTTTCCTCTTGAACTGTTTGAAGATAATTCTGCAGATTTGGATTTTTTTCTGCTGAGATTCACTTACATTTTTATTCAAATCTGGAACCATAATATATCTCGGTAGAAAAATTAGACATCTAATATTAAATTTAAGGTGGCATTTCAGAAATAGTACCAGTTTGGGTCTTCCTACTCTGCTGCTATCTTCCTCTATTCTTGATCTGCATCAATGTGGATTTTAAAAAATCAAATTCAGTAATCCATGTGTATTGGTTATTGACTTAAATTCATACAACTGTAATATGTACTTTATTAATATTTTATTCATATAAACCAATATAAATAATTTCCTTTTTCCTTTGAATAAAGTGTTTAGCAAGGGAAGCATTTTCCATGTCATATCTAATTACAAGTGCAAAATTATCAACTTCTCTTCAATTGCATACTTTAAGAAAAAATATAATTTTATGACCATAATGTCAAATGCAAATGCAATATTTTACATTATAATTTGATCTAAATAAACACAGCTATTAATGACAATTTTGTTTTTGTAAAGATATTTCAAAAGGCTTTTGGGAAAGCTCAAACCTAAAATGTCTCATTTATGGGTAGAAAAATAGTTTCTTAATTGCACTTCATAAAAATCCATGGCACTTAATATTATTTTGCTAATTCTCTTTTTGAAAGATTTTATTTATTTCAGAGAAAAAGGAGAGCAAGCATGCAAGCATGAGCAGGGGGAGGGGGTGGGGCAGAGGGAGAAGCAGGCTGCCCACTGAGAAGGAAGCCTGACACGGGTCTTGATCCCAAGACCCTGGTTCATGACCTGAGCCAAAGAGAGATGCCCAACCAACTGAGCCACCCAGGTGCCACATATTTTTTGCTAATTCTAGACAAACGCAATATTAAGTGGTTAATTCAGTCACAACATTCTTTATGTTTTTTAAAGATTTTATTTATTTATTTGACAGAGAGAGAGAGATCACAATTAGGCAGAGAGGCAGGTGGGGGTGGGGAAGCAGGCTCCCCGCTGAGCAGAGAGCCTGATGCAGGGCTCGATCTCAGGACCCTGAGATCATGACCTGAGCTGAAGGCAGAGGCGTAGCCCAATGAGCCACCCAGGTGCCCCCAGTCACAACATTCTTATAGGCATTGGGGACACTGAAGTGAGTAAACATATTTTACAAATGTAAGAAAAATTAAGTTTTTACTAAGATGAGAAAAAGATTGATGGCAATCTAAACATATAATGATGTTGTTGATACTGACATTTATATTAATTAAAGAATAATTACACTTTTAATAAGAGCTATAGAGGGAGAATATAAAGTATTATTAGGAGTTATATAAGAAGAAACTAACATATATATTATAGTGTAAAAAAGAACAAGTAAATGCTCTTAAGCTTTTACTTTCACACCCAAATATCTAATTTATGACTATAATATATCTGGGAAAAAGAATATGCTAGTTTTAATTTTTAACTTTATGTATTTATGTTTGTATAGTTTTTGCTATTTGTTCAGGGTTTAATCTTATGCATTGGTCTGAATCTTGAATTGGCCTTTGCTTTCTCAAGCAGATGAAGGCAAGGTTGTATAGGCTGAAAAATTTAACAACAGCATCTTCATTGTCTTTTAAATATTTTATGAGAGGTGACATGAATCTTAAAATATTTTTCAAATTCAAGGTGATAATAGGCTTTACATGCCAGATAATAGGTAATGTTCATATTTTCCTTCTGTTTTCTACAACTGTTCTGTCCAGTATGGCAGTGATTAGGCACAAGTATTTAAATATAAATTTTAATTAATTAAAATTAGATAAAATCTAAATATCAGTTCCTTAGTCTCGCCAGCCGCATTTTAAGTTTTCATATCTATATGTGGGTAGTGATTAATGCATTGGACAGCACAGATATACATTTCTATTATTGCATGAAGTTCTATTGGACTATACTCTTATAAGGTGTTATAATATTTTTCTTTAACAAAAATTTATGTTCAGTTAGGTGATTATATTTGAACCTCCCTCAGATATTTACAAATCTATGGATTATTTGCTGATTTACATGTTTAAATTTCATACTGTCCAAGGAATTGAAGAGGAGTTACCCACATACAAGACATAAATTTCAACAAAGTTTGGCTGGAAATCTAAATTTGGTGCCCAAGTGTGGTTCCAACTTGAGCTCACTATCATTATTGGATGACTATTCCAAGGTGGTTCCTCTGCCTTATCTCTTTTAGGAATAAAAATGACACATGGATCCATCATTAGTGTTACCTTGATGATAGTTATTCAACTGACATTCATAACCCATGTGAGAAATGGAAAAAAAAAAAAAAAAAGCTTTTTGCCATATGTTAGACCATGACTTGAGAATAGTGGGAAAAGTGAAAAGGCAAATAAAGATGCATGGATCTTTAATTCATAACCTCACAAACTTAACAGAGATATGTCTTATGTACATAAAAAAGTAAAGTTTGGTATACTTGATTTGTAGTATTCTGAATTTCAAACCTACATGGAAATATTTGCCCTTGTTTACAGGGACAAAATTTCCCTGAGGAAAACCTCAGATAATTTTCCCAAGTGCTCATATTTTGGTTAGGGCACTAAATACCATTCATATGTGTTTCTCTCATTAATTTATTTAAGCCTTAATACATTATAAAAGAAAAAAAATGAAGTCAATGATAAAATTCTCCAAGAAACAACTTCAAAATTATTTTATAAAACAACTATGTTTTTTAGAGATGGAGAGGGGGTGGGGGGAGGGAAAGAAGGAGAAGGAGAAAAAGAATCCTCAAGTAGACTCCCCACTGAGCACAGAACCTGACTTGGGGCTCAGTTCCAAGGTCCTGAGATCATGACCTGAGCCAAAATCGAGTCAGCTGCTTAACTGACCAAGCCACCAAGGCACCCCGAAAACAAGTTGTTGTTTTTTTTTCTTTTAAGGTTATGTCAGGCTAAAGTGTCAATCTCTGGTAACAATTTACAACCTACTAGTAATACTTTACTTTCAGAAGAAATGACAAATACTGTGCATTAAGTGGCCAGTGCATTATTTATAAAATATAAAAGTACATCTTTTAAATACACATGTGTACAAATAAAAAATGTAAAACAAAATCTCAATGAAGAAAACTACGTATTATATAAATTGGATGAAACACATTATGTGTTGATTCTGGATTCTGATATCTTAAATGACACTGATCTTAAGTACACAAAACAGCATGTTCCTGTTCAAGTTAAAAAAAAAAAAAAGAAAAATTGTGGGTGTGCCTATGTGGCTCAGTTGGTTAAGCATCCAACTAGATTTCAGCTCAAATCATGACCCTCTGCCCCACTCTCTCTCTCTCTAAAATGAATAAATAAATCTTCTCAAAATTGTAGACTTTTTAATAACCTCATGTAACGCAAAAGACTTAGTTTCACTTGTTAAAAATATTTCTTTCTAAAATCAAGAATAAGCTTAGTGTTTCCAAACACAGGATGAAAACTGATGAAAAAAGCAAGAGGTTAATTTCATCTAAGACTTTAATTCTTAGCAGGGATTTAGAAAATCAAAGAAGAAAAGGTTGGTGTTGGAAATGAAACTTAAAAGAGAAGTATACATGCTTTTGGAAAAAAATATAAAGTACATATGCTGCCAACTCAAAAGCTATTGTCTATTTTTCCAAAAACAACTAACCATTGTATGAAACTTCAACATTTTTGACATATCGGTGTGCAAGTCACTCCTTCATTGCACATTGAAAAGTAATAAATAACACAGCACTTCTAGAGTTTTAAATCTGGTGTACTTGCCCAGAAAATGCATACAGTGTCAGCAAGTACTAAAAATAGTTCCAAAGACCCTTCTGCACTGTTGGTAGGAATGCAAACTAGTGCAGCCACTCTGGAAAACAGTATAGAGTTTCCTAGAAGTTAAAAATAAAACAATCTTATTATCAAGCAATCATACTACAAGGTATACAAAAAACAATAATAATTCAAAGGGACCAATGCACCCCGACATTTATAGTAGCATTATCTACAATAGTTAAATTATGGAAAGAGCCCAAATGTCCATTGATGAATGAATAACGAAGATGAGGTATATATAATGGACTATTACTCAGCCATAACAAAGAATGAAATCTTGCCATTTGCACTGACATGGGTGGAGCTACAGAGCATTATGCTAAGCAAAATAAGTCAGCCAGAGAAAGATAAATATCATATAATTTCACTCATATGTGGAATTTAAGAAACAAAACAATCATAGGGGGAAAAAGAGGGAAATGCAAACCAAGAAAAGACTGTTAAACATAGAGAACAAACTGATGATTGTTAGAGGAGAGGTAGGTAGGGAGAGGGGTTAAATAGGTGGTGGGGATTAGGGAGTGAACTTGTAATGAGCACTGGGTGTTGTATGTGTTGAATCACTAATTGAACACCTAAAACTAATATTACTCGGCTATGTTAACTAACTGGAATTTAAGTTAGAACTTAAAAAGAAAACCTAAAAAATAAATAAAAGTAGTTCCAAATAGACTGGATTCTAAAACTGACTAAAAATAGCTGTTTACTCTGTAGATTGAGGAATGTAGGAGGAAAGACTAAAATTTTATTTCTGAGCTCTACCCCTATTTGATTTATCAAAACGAACTTAATTTAAAAAAAAAACATTAGCCTTTTCTTACTCTTACTGACACATGTTTGAGCAAGAGAAATACAAGGATATAGTTCAAATGGTTAAAACTAAAGAGATATGGCTATTTTAGAAAACAATAGGCAAAGAAATTTAATATTCTTAATACAAATACAATGGGAACTACAATAAATGGACTTTAATTCCGTTAAATATGTCTTGGTTTGCTATAGCCTACTTAGAACCAATGGAGAGAATAGTAACTGTTTCCTAAATATTCAGTATTCTAGTAATATTTAGATTATATGCACTATTTGTAGAACATTTCTTTCAGGTTTCATTTGTACCAACATCAAGGGAAAAAAAAAAAAAATGTTTTCCATGTAAAATGACCTGAGCTATATGAGTATATGATATGAGTCATATATTTCACAATAACCTTGAAGTCACCATGTTCCTCCTTATTTTAAAACTGTATTAGGGAAAGGAGAGTCATGTTTAAGAAAACATTAACTCTCTTTCAAAGAAATAAAACCATGCACAGGGTTTAAGATATCACACATTTTTTAACCATTATCTTTTGAAATTTAGCACAGCCTTCTTAGTAGGATAATGATATTCATCCCATAAGGTTCTTCTTATTTAAATTTCTTTTTTGTTTACTTCATCACACTACAACATTAGAAGCAATTGGTTTCTTTTTCCTTTGATAAAATGCTTGAAGTCAGGAACATGAAAAAAAATTGGCAGTATGAAAATAAGATTATCCATAAAAATCAGTCAAGGAATTCACAAAATAAAAGAATGTAAAACATGACACTATATATCTAAAACATGTGGAAGAGAGGGGTAAAGAATGTGTACAAACTTTATCAACAATAAACTTAAAGTATGATATGCAGAAGATGTTATATACAAACATAATGGTAACCACAAATCAGAACCAGTAATAGATAAGCAAGGAATAAAGAGAAAGGAATCCAAGTATATCACTAAAGAAAACAAGCAAGACATGAGAGAGAGCAAGAGAGCAAAGGATCAGAGAAAAATTGTAGAAACAATCACAAAACAAGTAACAAATTGATCATAAATACTTACCTATCAATAATGACCTTGGATGTAATGGACTAAGTGCTCCAATCAAAAGACATATAGTGATGGACTGGATAAAAAAACAAAACCCATCTATATGCTGCCTACCACAGACTCATTTCAGACCTAAAGATGCCTACAGAGTGAAAGGGAAGGGATGGAGAAACATTTATTATGCAAATGGATGTTAAAAGTAAGCAAAAATAATAATAAAATAGACTTTAAAACAAAAACTATAAAAAGAGAAAGAAGGGTATATACACTACTACTAATAATAATAATAATAACAACAAAAGGAAAAATCCAACAGGAAAATATAAGAATTATAAATACTTATGTACCCAAAAAGGGAGCACCCAAATACATACAACATTTAATAACAAACATAAAGGAACCAATCAATAGTAATACAATTACAATAGATGAGATTAACACCCACTTACATCAAAACAATTCACCCAACAATTTCCTTTCCATAAGGAAAGAGTGGCACTGCATGATACACTGGACTAGATGGATTTAACATATATATTCAAGACATTCAATCAGAACAGAACAGAATACATATTCTTCTCAAGTTTACATGGAACATTTTTTAGAATGGATCACACATTAGACTGCAAAACACGTCTCAAAGAATTCAAAAAGACTAAAGTCAAACCATGCATCTTTTCTCACCACAATGCTATGAAACTAGAAATCAATCACAGGAAAAAATATGAAAATAACACAAATACATGGAAGTCAAATAGCATGCTACTAAACACAGAATGCATCTATAAGAAATAAAAGAAGATATAAAACAGTTCATGGAAACAACTGAAAATGAGAACACAAGGGTCAAAGACCTCTGAGGTAAAACAAAAGCAGTTCTAAGAGTGAGGTTTATAGCAATACAAGCCTACTTCAAGAAGCAAGAGAAATCTCAAGCAAATAACCTAACCTTACACCTAAAGGAGCTAGAAAAACAACAATGAACAAAAGCCAAATCCAGCAAAAGGAAGAAAAAAATAAAGGTTAAAGCAGAAATAGAGGGAGGAGGAGGTAAGTTGGCAGAGTAGTAAGAGGACCCCATGCTTACCTGCTCCCGAGAACACAGCTAGATAAATATCAAATCATTCCGAACACCCAGGAAATCCATCTGAGGACTGAGAGAACAATAGCAAAGCTAAAGGGAGAAAAGAGGCCACACAGTGCAAGACAGGAGGTGCAAAGATGTGATCTGGGGGAGAAAGAAAACACCAGTGCTGGTGGGAGGGGGAGCCCTGATCAGGGAATGAAAAGAGAGAGAGACACAGGTCATTGCACAAGAAAAGCACTTCCTCAAAACCATTGATGGGAAAATGAGAGGGACTGATCATTGCAAGTTTTTACAAGCAGCAGAGTTCAAAGTCTGAAGTTTTATAAGTCTGCAGCATCACTGGGATGGAGCCCAATGGGCATAGAGGTGCTCCTGTGGAAAAGGAGGGCCTTGACCTGGGAGTGGATAGCATGGACTGGGGATGCCCTGGGTTGCAATGACTGAGAGAATTCCTCTTGGAGTAAGTTTGAGAGAGATGCCACTAACTTTCAAGGAACAAAAAAAGCCAGCAGGCACTGTTGAGATGCCCTGCTTTTTTAATAGGAGCAGAGGCAGCTGTTGAGGGCACCTAACCTGGATGCCAGCTTTTAGCTGCACTAACCATAAATTCCAAGTCCCTGTATGTATGTACAACTGTGCTTCCAGGACAAATCAGTATCAACCACATCATGACAAGACCTTCCCACAGAGGATCAGTTTATGGCCTTGCCACAGTGGGTCTATAAAATTTGAAGTTTTGAAACCCAGCCAGCAAACCTCAGATAAAACACAGGTTCACTACTCAGCCAGATGGGCAGATGGTCTGGACACTGACAGGGTGAAGGCAGAGATTTGAGGAAAGCTTGAGATAAATTAGGGGAGACTGTACAGTCTTCTGTGAGGGTTTCCTGAACATCAGCAAGTGTCAGCTTACCTCTGCAGGGATAAGAGAGCAGGCTGACACCATTTTTACCCCTGCCCATCAGCACAGACATACATCAGTGAGCAGCAAAATGCCCACATTTGAGGCTTGAACCACTTATAGCAAGCCCATTCTTGTGCTCAGCACACTTTTTTATAAGGACAAGTGTGCCTGAGAGTCAAAGCAGCAGCTGGCTGTTCCCCCCAGAAGATCAGCAGAATCCACCTGCACATTTATATCGACTGACCGTAGAGCACTGCAAAGCTTTAGCTCTACAGAAAATGAGCTCTAGCCTCTTTTACCAAGCAAACCAGAGAACACCCAGATAAAACCACAGAATGGGCAAGGTTTAAACAATCCCCACTGCAGGCAAGGAGAAACTTCTGAGGACTAACCTGAGAGAAGGCATAGCCAAAACACAATAGCAGAGTGGATGCAGCACATACCAGAAACACTTCCTGAAGTTCCAGACCCTGGACAACATATGAACACTTCTTAAAATAATAGCCATTATACTCAGAAGCAGGAAACATAACAGGCTTTCCTAACACAGAGAAGACAGAAACCTAGACAAAATAACAAGATGGAGTAATTCATCCCAAAAGAAAGAACAAGGAAAGGTCACAACTAGGGATCTAATCAAAATAAGTACTGTGCCTGAATTAGAATTTTTTGTAAAGATTTTATTTATTTATTTATTTATTTATTTATTTATAAGAAAAAGAGAGAGGATAAGCAGGGGGAGCAACAGGCAGAGGGAGAAGCAGGCTCCCCACTGAGCAAGAAGCCCAATGCAGTACCCTCAGCTCATGACTTGAGCTAAAGGCAGACACTTAACTAAGTCACCCAGGTGTCCCCTGAATTATAACTTAGTACAACAATCATAAGGATATTGACTGTGCTCAAGAAAAGATAGGGAATGAAAGGGAGTTGCTTAACACAGAGATAAAATACCTAAAAACCATGCCAGCTGAATTTTTTTTTAAAAATGCTACAACTAAGATGCAAAACTGGTTGGGTATAATGATCAACATGATAGAAGAGGCAGAGGAATGAATAAGTGATATAGAAGATAAAATTATAGAAAATAAGGAAAAGAAGAGGGAAAGAAAAACATTGAAACAGAATGTAGACTTAGAGACCTCGGTGATTACATAAAGTGTAACAATATTCATATAATAGGAGCCCAAGATGAATAACATAGGGGGAAATGGACAGAAGGCTTAATGGAGAAAATTATAGCTGAAAAGTTCCCTAATCAGGGGAAGGAAAGAAACAACCAAATCCAGGAGGCACAGAGAATTCCCATCAAAATCAACAAAAGCAGGCCAACACCAAGACATACCTCAGTAAAATTTGCAAATTACAGAGGGAAGGAAAGAATCCTGAATGGAGCACAGGAAAAGAAATCCCTAACCTATAAGGGAAGACAAATAATGTTAGCAGCAGATATCTCCACAGAAACTCAGTAGGCCAGAAGAAAGAGGCCTACTGAATGAAGAAAAAAATGGGGGAAAATGCAGCAAAGAATACATTTTCCAAAAAGACTGTCACTCAAGTTAGAAGGGGAAACAAAGCATTTCCCAGACCAACAAAAACTAAAGGAACTCATGATCCTGCAAGAAAATTTAAGGGGGACTCTTGAATGGGGAAGAAAAGACCAAAAATAACAAAGAATAGAAAGGACCAAAGCACAGCACCAGAAACACCAATTCCATAGGTAATACAATGGCATTAAGTTAATACCTATCAAAAACCACTCTGAATACAAATAGACTAAATGGTCCAATCAAAAGATATAGGGTACCATAATGGATAAAAATCAAGAAGAATCTGTATGCTGCCTACAGAAATTCATTTTAAACTTAAAGTCTCCTACAGATTGAAAGTGAGGAGATGGAGAACAATCTATCTTATTAATGGACATCAAAAGAAAGCCAAAGTAGCCATACTTATCAGAAAAACTAGATTTTGAGCCAAAAACTGTAACGAGATGAAGGACACTATATCATAACAAAATGGTCTGTCCAAAAAGAAGATCTAAAAATTATTAATATTTATGCCTTCAACGTGAGAGCTCTCAAATATATAAATCAGTTGATAGCTAACATAAAGTAAGTCACTGATAACAATACAATAGCAGTATCGATTTTTAACCCTCCATGTACACAAATGGACAGACCATCTAAGAAGAAAATCAATAAAGGAACAATGGCTTTGAATGGCACACTGGACCAGACGAACTTCACAGGTATATTCAGAACATTTCATCCTAAAACAGCAGAATAGACATTATTTTCTAGTGCAAATGGAACATTCTCTAGAAGAGATTACATATTGGGTCACAAATCAGGCCTGAACAAATATAAAAAGACTGAAATCATACCATGCATCACTTCTGACCACAATGTTATGAAACTTGAATAACAAGAAACAATTTGGAAAGAACAAAAATAAGTGTAGGTTAAAGAAAATCCTACTAAAGAATGAATGGAATAACCAGGAAATTAGAGAAGAAATTAAAAATAAATACAGGGAAGCAAATGAAAATAAAAGCACAACATTCCAAAACCTTTGAGATGAAGTAAAAGGAGTCACTAAGAAGGAAATATATAGCAATACAGGCCTACCTCAAGAAACAAGAAAATTCTCAAATACACAACCTAATCTCACATCTAAAGGGGCTAAAAAAAGAACAGCAAATAAAGCCTAAAGCCAGCAGAAAAAGATAAATAATAAAAATTAGAGCATAAATAAATGATATAGAAACAAACAAAATAAACAGAAATATACAGTAGAATAGATCAATGAAACCAGGACCCGGTTCATTGAAAGAATAAATAAAATTGGTAAACCCCTAGCTAGATATGAAATAAAAAGAGCAAAGACCCAAATAAATAAAACCATGAATGAAAGAAGAGACATTGCAACAAATAACACATAAACACAAATATTTATAAGATAATATTATTAAGAATTCTATGCCAACAAATTCGTCAATCTGGAAGAAATGGATAAATTTCCAAAAACATACAAACTACTAAAACTAAAACAGGAGGAAATAGAAAACCTGAACAGGCCCCAAACCAGCGATGAAACTGAATTAGTAATCAACAATCTCTTAACAAACAAAACTCCAGAAACAGATGGCTTCCCAGGGGGAATTCTACCAAATATTTAAAAAAGAGTTAATACATGGAATGCCTGGATGACTCAGTCTGACTGGCTTAGGTCATGACCTCAGGGTCCTGGGATCCTGTCCTATGTCAGGCTCCATGCTCAGCAGGAAGTCTGCTTATCCCTCTGCCCTTCCCCCGCTTCATGCTCGAACACTCTCTCAAATAAGTAAATAAAATCTTTCTTTAAAAGACTTAATACCGGGACGCCTGGGTGGCTCAGTTGGTTGAGTGGCTGCCTTCGGCTCAGGTCATGATCCCAGCGTCCTGGGATCGAGTCCCACATCGGGCTCCCTGCTCGGCGGGGAGCCTGCTTCTCCCTCTGCCTCTGTCTGCCTGTGCTCGCTCTCTCGCTCTCCGACAAATAAATAAATAAAATCTTAAAAAAAAAAATAAGACTTAATACCTATTCTTCTGAAACTGTTCCAAAAACCAGAAATGGAAGGAAAAGTTCCAAACTCATTCCATGAAGCCAACATTACCTTGATTCCAGGCAAAGACCCCACTAAAAAGCAGAATTACAGGACAATATCCCTGATGAATGTGGGTACAAATATTCTCAACAAAATACTAGCAAATTGAATTCAACAGCACATTAAAAGAATTATGAATCATGATCAAGTTGGATTTATTCCTGGGCTGTAAGTGAGGTTCAATATTCACACATCAATCAATGTCATACAACACATTAAGAAATGAGAGTATAAGAACCACATGATCCTCTCAATAGAAGCAGAAATAACATTTGACAGAGTACAGTATCCATTCATGATAAAAATCCTCAACAGAGTAGGGATAGAGGGGACATACCTCAACATCATAAAGGCCATATTTGAATAAGTCACAGTTAATATCCTCAATGGGAAAAAAAATATAAAGTTAAGACCAAGACAGGGAAGTCCACTTTCACTACTGTTATTTAATGTAGTAAGGGGAGTCCTAATTTCAGTAATCAGACAACAAAAAGAAATAAAAGGCATCCAAATCAGCAATGACAAAATCAAATTTTCCCTATTCACAGATGACACAATACTTGATGTAGAATACCTGAAAGACACCACCAAAATATTGGTAGAACCAATACAGGATTTCAGTAAAGTCAAAACATTTTTTAAAAAATCAGCATATAGAAATCTATTGCATTTATTTTTTTTAAAGATTTAATCATTTATTTTAGGGAGAAAGAGAGAAAGTGTGGGGAAGGGGGCAAAGGGAGAGAAATTTCAAGCAGACTCCCTGCTGAGCACAGAGCCTAACCCCAGCTCTATCCCACATCCCATGAGATCTCGACCTGGGCCAAAACCAAGAGCTGGAAGCTCAACTGACTTAGACACACAGGTGCCCCTAGAAATCTGTTGAATTTCTGTACATCAGTAATGAATCAGGAAAAAAAATACAAAACAAAACAAAACAAAACAAAACAAAACACAAAGAATTGATCTCATTTACAATTGTACCCAAAATATAAGACACCTAAGAGTAAACATCACCAAAAAAGTAAGAGATCTGTATTCTGAAAACTATAAAATACTTATGAAAGAAATTGAAGATGACACAAAGAAATGAAAAGAAAATCCATGCTCATTGACTGGAAGAACAAATATTGTTAAAATATTTATACTATCTGATGCCATCCTTATCAAGACTCCACGATGGAGTCTTTCAGGTGTTCTACATAGAGTATCATGTAATATGTGAATATAGAAAGTTTGACTTCTTCGTTGCTGATTTGTCTGCCTATTTATTTCATCCCAATTATCCAAAGAAATCTTGAAAAAGAAAAGTAAATTTGGAGGCATTAAAATTCTGTTCTTAAAGGTATATTGGAAATCTGTAATGATCGAGACAATATGGTACTGGCACAAAAACAGAAACATAGTTCAATGACAGAGGAGAAAACCCAGAAATGGATCCATAACTATGAGTTCAACTAACCTTCAACAAAGCAAGAAAAACAGCCAATGGAAAAAAGACACTCTTTTCAACAAATTGTGTTGGGAAAACTGGACAACAACATGTAGAAAAATGAAACTGGACCACTTTCTTACACCATACACAGAAATAAATTCAAAATGGATGAAAGACCTAAATGTGAGACAGGAAACCATCAAAATCCTAGAGGACAACACAGGCAACAACTTCCTTTATCTAAATCCTAGCAAGTTCTTACTAGAAATCTTCCCAGAGACAAAGGCTACAGAAGCAAAAATGAACTATTTAGGCTTCATCAAGATGAAAAGTTTCTGCACAGTGAAGGAAACAATGAACAAACCTAATAGACAACCTACAGAATGGGAGAAGATGTTTGCAAGTGACATTATCTGATAAAAGGTTAGTACCCAAAATCTATAAAGAACTTATCAAACTTAACACCCCAAAAAACTCCAATAATCTAGTTAAGAAATGGGCATAAGTCATGAATAGTTCCCCATTCAGCAGAGAGTCTGCTTGAATTTCTCTCCCCCTGCCCCTCCCCCTGCTTATGCTCTCTCTCTCTGCCTCTCTCTCTCCTAAATAAATAAATCTTTTTAACAAGTTTTTAAAAAAGAGGATGCATGAGAATATACATTATTTCTATACATGTTAGATAAATAAAGATGTAGGCATACATATATAGATATGTATTCTAATGTTGACTTAAGTGCCCATATTTACTTATACTTTTAAAATATATTTATATGTATATGTATATTTTTATATATGTGTGTGTGTATGTATGCAAATACACACACACACACGCACACACACAGTCTCCAAAATCCTGAGTGAAAAATCCAGGCAAATCCATGAAGAAAGCCAAAACATATGATGGGAAACAATTAATTAATTATTGGTGATATCATAATTTTTAATGTTAGTGAATGGAGAAGCAACAGAGTACAATTTATACTGTATCAATGGTATAAATTATTCTTTTTTTTTTAAGATTTTATTTATTTATTTGACAGCGAGAGAGGGAACACAAGCAGGGGGAGTGGGAGAGGAAGAAGCAGGTTTCCTGCCAAGCAGGGAACCCGATGCGGGGCTCGATCCCAGGACCCCGGGATCATGACCTGAGCCGAAGGCAGACGCTTAAGGACTGAGCCACCCAGGTGCCCCTGGTATAAATTTATTCTTAAATCAGTATAATGAAGGAAAATATAAAATGATAAAAGTATTTTTGCAGAGTATTTCTACACAGAGTTACAATTCTTCTACAGAAACCACTGAAGGCTCTTGATCTACATCCTAATTTTTTTTTTGAAAGATGCTCATGATGTTCTGTAGCTCATCGTCTTTTTAGGCTGTACTCAAGTGACCTCCAGATAAATAACTATTTAGGGAAAACTGTAGAAAAGGAGAAACTGGGTAACACATTTAGCTTCTTAAAACTTTGCTGTTTAGAACCTTAGCCAAATGTCTAATCCCTCCTAATTTTTGTGTGTCAGTACACGGAAGCAATGGATAGATGATCTTCACATATTTGAATAATAATTAAGGAAATATTATGTCCAAAATAAAATAATTTTAATGAAATTAACATATTTCCATATCATTATCTTGCATATTTAGCCTTAATAAACACTACATTAGATGAACAATGCCAGCTCAGAAAAGGACTCACCCTATACAAATTTGATGTTATCATGTCAACTGCCAAACAGTTATTCACAAACTAATCTTTGCCAGTTGAGCTAACTCAATCTGAGAGTTGTTCAGCTAAAATAAATGGAGAATGTGGCTTGACTTTGTGCAAACAATGTGGCTCAAGATAGTCCAAACCTTCAGGAAGAAGAGAAAATGTAAAATGGCAAAGAAGGAACTAGTTTAGATATTTTGGGTTTTTATGAATTGTCACTATATATTTTAATTGCCCCTGTGTAATTACTAAGGGGGATCCTTTTCATTCCCATAGTTGTCCTTATTTGGAGGGTAAATTATGTGGTCACACTTATTTAATACAACACAAATAGAAAACCACATGAGGATAAAATAGCAGTAAAAATATACACAAAGTTACAGACAGGCATGCAAGGATAATTATTTCTTTAATCTACAAATTGAATCTGAACTCTGCAGGTCAAACCAATTGCCAACTGCCCCTATGGAAATCATTAAAGAAAGCAACATTTAAAATAACTACAAATATTGGCTAAGCAATCATTAATATAAGCAATTTGAGAGAGAAAGAGCAAGCACAAACAGAAGGGAGAGGCAGAGAGAGAAGCAGACTCTCCATTGAGCAGGGACCCCAATACAGGGCTCTGTCCCAGAACCCTTAGATCATGACCTGAACAGAAGGCAGACGCTTAACCCACTGAGCTACCCAAGTGCCCTGTGGTTATCTTTTTAAGTTTTTATTTCAATTTCAGTTGTTAACATACTGTGCAGTATTAGTTTCAGGTGTGCAATATAGTGATTCAAAACCTCCATACAACTCCCAGTGGTCATCACAAATGCATTCCTTAATCTCCATCACCTATTTAACCCATCCCCTGACCTATGTCCCCTCTGGTAACCATCAGCTTGTTCTCTATACTTAAGATTCTGTTTCTTGATTTAAGCAGCTATCTTTTAAAGTAACACTGATAATTGCAACTAGGAAAGCAAATCCAGCAATTTTTGAAACAGAAATTTCTAAACATGTGTAAAAACTTAGAGTTATGTATTCAGTTATTTGTGATAAAAAAAATTAAAAATCTTCCAATATCACAGTAACACACAAAAGCTGTTGTCAGTAAGAAGAATTGCCCATAATTCATTCTGGCAATGCACTGCAAATATGAATGAATAAACTATCACTAACCCATTTAAGCAATCACAAGGTTTAGAAAGCTTAAGAGCCACATCAGATGAAAAAATTGTCAATGAACTGAGTGGCAAATGAAGCATGGAGATACTTTGGAATAACTCCTGAAGTTATACAAGGCAACAGTTTATGTTTACTTACAGCTTTATCTAATCTAAGACATGATGTCTTTAGATAGAAAAAAAATACATATACAAGTAATTGCTTCATCAAATCCACAGTGGTCCTGCAATATCAATAGGTTTTTTGTTAAAATGTTATTTTTACAGCCATCAATACCCAAATAAGGTCAGCCACTCTTTTGTGTGATATGTAGAACATTATCTCAGACAGGAGTCCGTTTCTTGCCTCAAACCATTACTAATTTATATTATAAGAGACCATACATAGTTGAAATGGTATTACTATTTACAAAACAACCACAAAAGCAAGTGGAGAAAAATTATATATTACTCTAACTTATTTAAAATTGCCATAGTATAATTATATTTGTTTAAGCACATATACCTCTAGAAATCATATCTATTAGATAAATAATAAATCAGATTTCTAATAATTAGACTAATTAATACCTCAGTTTTATTAATCTAGTTATTTTGCATGTAAACTGGTTTTCTAAATGAGATTTCTAGCTTTATATAAATCCATACATCACATCATTTAGATATTTGATCTTAAGCATTGCTTGAAGGTCTAAAGAAAAATTCCAGGCACCTGAATATGCCTAAAAATTCATGGTGTGATTTCTGGAAAAAAATTGACTTCAGAGAAATGGTGAAAATCCTAAAACCTGCAGATGGATAAGCTAGGCCAGCATATGTACAATTCGGCCAAAAATTGTCCAATTAAGTGGCATATATGTTATCCCCAATGAGGAAATTTTCATTTTTCCCAGTACATGAATAGTTCTAGTTAAAAAATGCATTTCTAGGGGCGCCTGGGTGGCTCAGTGGGTTGAGCCGCTGCCTTCGGCTCAGGTCATGATCTCAGGGTCCTGGGATTGAGTCCCACATCGGGCTCTCTGCTCAGCAGGAAGCCTGCTTCCTCGTGTCTCTCTCTCTGCCTGCCTCTCTGTCTACTTGTGATCTCTCTCTGTCAAATAAATAAATAAAATCTTTTAAAAAATGCATTTCTATAGCATTAAAATGGTTTTACTTAAAATACTTAAAAATGATAGAATGATCATCACTACTTTTTCAATTTAGAGAATTCTACACTGGGTTTGGAATCTAGAATAATGATGTATTTGAAAAGTGAAGGAAATGGTATGGCTCTTGGTAGCTGATCCATTAGGAATCACTTTTTTCACAGAAAAATGAAAAGGTTTAAGTGCCTATTGAAACAAGCAAAATCTGCTAAATACTTAAATCCTCAGAGGAAAAGCAGTGTAACACCACTAAATGAAGTAGAAGATGTAATAATCAGCATCAGAATTTTAAATTTTTTGTGTATTCAATCAACATAGTTAGACTTCATTTTATATTTATTGAATGATACTTAAATTTACTTGAATAAATTAACTAATAATGATGATGATGATGATGAATATTGAATATTTGGCAGTTTGTAACAATAATGATTGTATTTTCTAACATTTTGATAGCTATATGCAGTATCATATTCATCTATAGAATCATTAAGTGACTTAAATAAACACTATATTCAAATAAAAGCAATCTTTAAAATTCTACACTTAATTTACATATAACCATTAAATTGTTTTTATTTTTAATTTATGCATCCCTGAATTGTTTAGGGCATCAATTTATTCTTCAGTTAATCATTTATTTAATTATTTTCATTACTAACAGCAAAAGTTTCCTTTCCTCTGGGTACTCTATTTTAAATGGATGCTTTTCAGCAAACTCCTGTACTCAGGGAATATCTTGACCCCCTCATAAACTAGAAAAACATACTAACATCCATGAATGGCTTGTTCTAGAAAATATCCTGTTTGAAAAATAATATTTAAAACCTATTTAATTTATAATAATTAAAAATTAAAATTCAAATTTGTTATTGCATATCTCTTCAACAGAAGTCAATGCAAGAAGAATCATGATTGACTTACAAGAAAAGAAATAAGAAAATAGAAAATTTTCATCATGAAAAAAGAGGCAGGACAGGATATTTTTTTTTCTTAATGGCAAATGAATGAAATGTAAATAAGGAAATTTCAGATGGTTGAACTGTGTATGAGGAAATATCACATTAGCAATGTAATAGTCATTGGAGAGCCAGGAGGAGACCCAGATAGATGAAGAAAGAGAGCCAATTGATTCAAGAGATGAGCTAAAGAAGGTAAATGGAAATTTGTTTTAAATTGAACTAGATCCAAAAATAAATGTGAAGCCAATGTCATTGATTGAGGAGGATTGATGCTATACATATTTACATATGTAAATACGTATGAAAAATAAGTTCAGATTATAAAGTAAGCTTTTTAAAGAAGGTGAATCATAGCTTTAGAAAAATTGGGGAAGACCACAATTAATATTAAAGTATAGAACAAAAAATTACTATTCTTTATGGAATACCTTTCTTTAAAGCACTCGGGAAATTTTATCTATTTTTCTTATTTCATCCTTTTTGTAATAGCCCTGCACTTTTGGAAAGAATAATTTTAATTCTATACATCATATTGGAGAGGAACTGGAGAATAGATAAGTTTGAGAACTAAGATAATAGAAAAACTTGTGTAATTACCACCTCTAGCATGGGAATTACCATTTATTTCATTACAAGGGTTTTAGCTCCAGTCTCACAAATATTTTACAGATAAATTAAGGCAAAATGTATTATGGCCATAATTGTAGACCTACTTAAAAATAAAATATCATAAATGAATAAAGGTACTGAGTGAAAACCCACTAAAAGTAGATTTGGAAATTGTAATTATTCTGAAACTATGCAGACTGAAAAATAACCCCATGTTAATAAAAGAATGACCAAGTCAAGATAAAATTTTTAGAAAATAATATTTTTCCTCCTTACTATCATTAGTGTAAAATATATATTCCCTATAATGCCTGTTATTAAGCTCTTTGGGCATTTTGTCTATTTTTTATACACATTTTTTAACTCTTGAGACTTTGTGCACTCAGAAATGATTCAGTACATGTTAAATTTAGAGGACTGGAAATAGACTAAGATAGTAGTAGTCAGTTACTGTTACAACTAAGACAATATTCAGTAGAACAGCTTTCTACTATTCAGAATTTTACTTCATTCCACTGGAGAAGCTTGAAACAATGGATCTCTGTACTCAAAATGAGCAGGAGGATGAGAAATGTTCATGAGAATATCCTCCATAAATTAAAATTCTTGGTTAAATTATATCTCAAGGATATGGATACCAGCCCTTTATCTGATATGTCATTTGCGAATATCTTCTCCCATTCTGTCAGTTGTCTTCTGGTTTAGTTGAATGTTTCCTCCATTGTGCAAAGCTTTCTATCTTGCTGAAGTTCCAATAGTTCAAAATGCCTTTGTTTCCCTTGCCTTTGGAGACCTGTCTAGCAAGAAGTTGCTGTGGCTGAGGTTGAAGAGGTTGCTTCCTGTGTTCTCCTCTAAGACTTTGATGAATTCCTGTCTTGCATTTAGAAGACATACAAATGGCCAAGAGGCACATGAAAAAATGCTCTACATCTCTTGGCATCTGGGAAATACAAATCAAAACCACAATGAGATACCAGTCAGAATGGCTAAAATTAACAATTAAGGAAATGACACATTTTGGTTAGGATGCAGAGAAAGGGGAACTCTCCTTTGCTGCCCTTCGGAGTACAATCTGGTGCAGCAACTGAGAAAAACAGTATAGAGGTTTCTCAAACAGTTGAAAATAGAGCTACCCTAAGACTCAGAAATTGCACTACTTGGTATTTACCCCAAAGATACAAATACAAATGTAGTGATATGAAAGGGCACCTGCACCACAATGTTTATTGCAGCAATGTCCACAATAGCCAAACTATGGAAAGAGCCCAGATGTCCATCAACAGATGAATGTGTAAGGGAGATGTGATATATATATATTACATATATATGTAATATATATATATACATATAATAACATATATATTACATATAGTATTCCATTGTGTAATGGAATACTCAGCCATCAAAAAACATGAAACATTGTCATTTGCAATGATGTGGATGGAACTAGAGGGTATGTGCCAAGCGAAATAAGTTAATCAGAGAAAGACAATTATCAAATGATCTCACTGATATGTGGAATTTAAGAAACAAAACAGAAGATCATAGGGGATGGGAGGAAAAATAAAACAAGATGAAACCACAGAGGGAGAGAAACCATAGGAGACTCTTAATCAGAAGAAATAAACTAAGGATTGCTGAAGAGGAGAGTGGTATGGATATGTGGTAACTAAGTGATGGACATTAAGGAGGATATGTGAGTTCATGACCACTGGGTATTATATAAGCCTTATGAATCACAGACCCGTACATCTGAAACCAGTAATAAATTATATGTTAGTTAATTGAATTTAAATTAAAACATGTTTTTATTTATTTATTTATTTATTTGTCAGAGAGAGAGGGAGAGAGAGCGAGCGAGCACAGCCAGACAGAGTGGCAGGCAGAGGCAGAGGGAGAAGAAGGCTCCCCGCCCAGCAAGGAGCCCGATGTGGGACTCGATCCCAGGACACTGGGATCATGACCCGAGCCAAAGGCAGCCGCCCAACCAACTGAGCCACCCAGGTGTCCCAAATTGAAACATGTTTTTAAAAAAGAATCTTTTATGGTTAGTTCCTCTTTCTCTTTTTATTTTCTATTTCCCTTTCCCATATATTCATGTTTCCTCTCTTAAATTCTACATGTGAGTGAGACCATATGGTTATTTGTATTTCACTGACTGACTTGTTTCACTTAACATACTACATTCTAGTTCCATGCACATCATTGCCAATGGCAATATTTCTTTTTTTAAGAATTTATTTATTAATTTGAGAGAGAGAGAGAGAAAACAAGCAAGAGAGGGAGAAGCAGATTCCCTGCTGAGCAGGGAGCCCAACACAGGGCTCAATCTCAGGATCCCAAGATCATGACCTGAGCCAAAGGTCACTTAACTGACTGAGCCATCAAGGCCTCCGAAGATTTCATATTTTTATGGCTGAGTAATATTCCATTGTGTATATACATACCAGATCTTCTTTATCCATTCACCAGTCTGTGGACATTTGGGCTCTCTCTATAGTTTGGCTATTGTTGATAATGCTGCTATAAAAATCAAGGTGTGTGTACTCCTCAAATATATATTTTTATGTCCTTTGGTTAAATACCTAGTAGTGCAATTGCTGGATTATAAGGCAGTTCTATTTTTAAATTTTTAAGGAACATCCATACTGTTCTCCAGAGTGGCTGCAGCAATTTGCATTCCCACCAACAGTACAAGAGGGTTACCCTTTCTCCACATCCTTGCCAACCACCGTTGATTCTTGTCTTATTTCTTTAGCTATTATGATAGGTGTGAGGTAATATCTCACTATTGTTTTGATTTGATTTTCCCTAATGATGAGTTATGCTGAGAGTATTTTCATGTGTCTTTTATCCACCTGGGTGTCTTCTTCCAAAAAGTGTCTATTTGTGCCTTCTGCCTATTTCTTAATAGATTATTTGGTTTTTTGAATGTTGAGTTTGATAAGTTTTTGCATATTTTGGATACTAACTTTATATCAGATATGTCATTTGCAAATGTCTTCTCCCATTGTGTAGGCTGCCTTTTAGTTTTCTTGATTGTTTTCTTCCCTGTGCAGAAGCTTTTAAACTTGATGAAGTCTAAATAGTTCATTTTTGCTTTTGTTTCCCTTGCCTCTGGTGACATGTCTAGTAGGAAGATGCTATGGCCAAGATCAAAGGTGTTGCTGCCTGTCTTCTCTAAGATTTTGATGATTTCCTGTCTCATGTTAAGGTCTTTCATCCATTTTGAAATTATTTCCATGTAATGGCATAAGAAAGGGTCCAATGACATCCTTCTGCATTTTGTTGTCCAGTTTTCCCAACACAATTTTTTGAAGAGACTGAATTGAAAGACCACTAGAAGCTCCATCATTTGAAACATTGTTAACCTCTAATAAATGGGTTAATTTATGTAACAAAAATAAATAAATAAACAAACAAACTAATACCTATTCTTCTCAAACTATTCAAAAAAAATTTCCAAATTCATTTTATGAAACCAGTATCACCCTAACACCAAAAAACAGATAAAGGAACCACACAAAAAGAGAAGTACAGGTTAATATCTCTGTTAAAGAAAAATGTAAAGTCCTCAACAAAATACTAGTAAAACAATCCAACAATATATTAAACAATGATTCACCACAATCAAGTTAGATTTATTCCCAGGATGCAAGAGTGATTCAATATTTGCAAATTAATAAATGTAGTACATCATGTCAATAAGAGAAAGGATAAGAACCATATGATCATTTCAATAGAGACAGGAACACATCCAGAAAATTACAACACCAATTTATGATAAATATCTTCAACAAAGTAGTTTTAGAAGAAATATACTTCAATGTAATAAAGGCCATATATGAAAAGCTCAAAGCCAATATCATACTTAATGGGAAAAAACTGACAGCTTTCCCCTAAGATCAGGAACATGACAAGAAAGTGCATTCATACCACTTTTTGTTCAACATATTACTGGAAGCCCTAGCTATATTTATCAGACAACTAAAAGAAGTAAAAGGCATCAAAATTAGTAAAGATGGATTGAAACTTTCATTATTTGCCAATGACATGACACTATATTTAGAAAACCCAAGACCACAGGAAAAGTACTATAAGTAATGAATGAATATGGTATAGTCACAGGATACAAAATCAATGTCCAAAAATATGTTTTATTTCTATACACAAATAATGAAGCAGAGAGAAATTAAGAAAACATTCCCATTTACATTTGCACCAAAAATAAGATACCTAGGAATAAAACTAAGGAGAGAGGTGAATGATCTGTGCTCTGGAAACTATAATATACTGAGGGGCTCCTTGGTGGCTCAGTGGGTTAAAGCCTCTGCCTTCGGCTCAGGTCAAGATCCCAGGATCCTGGGATCAAGCCCTGCATCGGGCTCTCTGCTCAGCGGGGAGCCTGCTTCCTCCACTCTCTCTGCCTGCTTCTCTGCCTACTTGTGATCTCTGTCTGTCAGGTGAATAAATAAAATCTTTGAAAAAAAAAACAACTATAAAATAATGATCAAAGGAATTTAAGACAACACAAAGGAATTGAAAGACATTCCATGATCATGGATTGGAAGAACAATTTTTGGTTAAATGCCTATGCTATTGACAGCAATCTAAAAATTTAATGCAGTCCATATGCAGAATTTAAGAAACAGTACAAAGTAATATACGGTTAAAAAAAAAAAAAGAGGATAACGAAGAAACAGACCCTTAACTACAGAGACCAAACTGATGGTTACCAGAGGGGAAGAGATTGGCGGAATAGGTTAAATAGGTGATTGGGATTAAGGAGTTCACTTGTGATGAGCACCAGGTTTTCTATGTTTGTGTACAATCACTAAATTCTATATCTGAAACTAATATTACACAGTAGGTGAACTACCTGGAATTTAAATAAAATGAGAAAAAAATAATGCAACCCCTATCAAAATACCAACTGAATTATTTCACAGAGCTAGAACAAACAATACTAAAATGTCTTTGGAACCATGAAAGAGCCCAAATAGCCAAAGTAATCTTAAACAGAAAAACAAAGCTGTACGTATCACAATTACAGACCAAGTTATCCTTCAAAGCTGTAGTAATCAAAACTGTGTTATACTTGCAAAAAAAATAGAAACATAGATCAAAAAACAAAAAAGAAATCCCAGAAGTAACCCACAATTATATGTTCAATTCATCACTGACAAAGCAGGAAATAATATCCAATGGAATAAACACAATATCTTTAACAAATGGTGTTGAGAATACTGGTCAGTTACATGCAAAAGAATGAAACTGGACAATTTTCTTACACCATACACAAAAATAAATCCAAAATTGATTATAGACCCAAATGTGAACCCTGAAAACAGAAAAATCCTTAAAGAAAGCATAGGCAAATGGAATTGATTTTCTAATTTCCCTTTCTGTGTTTTCATTGTTAGTGTATAAGAAAGCCACTGATTTCTGTACATTGACTTTGTATCCTGCCACATTACTGAATTGCTGTATGAGTTCTAGTAGTTTGGGGGTGGAGTATTTTGGGTTTTCCATGTAAAGAATCATGTCATCTGCGAAGAGAGAGAGTTTGACTTCTTCCTTGCCAATTTGGATACATTTTATTTCTCTTTGTTGTCTGATTGCTGTTGCTAGGACTTCTAATACTATGTTGAAAAAGAGTGGTGAGAGTGGGCATCCTTGTCATGTTCCTGATCTCAAGGGGAAGGCTGTGAGCTTTTTCCCATTGAGGATGATATTTGCTGTGGGTCTTTCATAGATAGATTTGATGAAGTTGAGGAATGTTCCCTCTATCCCTATACTTTGAAGTGTTTTAATCAGGAACGGATGCTGGATTTTGTCAAATGCTTTTTCTGCATCAACTGAGAGGACCATGTGGTTCTTCTCTCTTCTCTTTTTGATTTGTTCTATAACACTGACTGATTTGCGAATGTTGAACCATCCTTGTAACCCAGGGATGAATCCCACCTGGTCATGGTGGATAATCTTTTTAATGTGTTGTTGGATCCTGTTTGCTAGGATCTTGTTGAGAATCTTAGCATCCATATTCATCAGTGATATTGGTCTGAAATTCTCCTTTTTGGTGGGGTCTTTGCCTGGTTTGGGGACCAGGGTAACGCTGGCTTCATAAAAAGAGTCTGGAAGTTTTCCTTCTGCTTCAATTTTTTGAACAGCTTCAGGAAAATAGGTGTTTTTACTTCTTTGAATGTTCGATAGATTTATCCAAAGAATCCATCAGGTCCTGGGCTCTTGTTTTTTGGGAGGTTTTTGATCACTGTTTCAATCTCGTTACTAGATATTGGGCTATTCAGGTTGTCAATTTCTTCCTGGATCAATTTTGGGAGTTTATAGTTTTCCAGGAATGCATCCATTTCATCTAGGTTATTTAACTTATTGGCATATAACTATTGATAATAAATACTGATGATTATTTCTACTTCCCTGGTGTTAGTTGTGATCTCTCCCTTTTCATTCATAATTTTATTAATTTGAGCTTTCTCTCTTTTCTTTTGGATTAGTGTGGCCAATGGTTTATCGATCTTATTGATTCTTTCAAAAAACCAGCTTCTAGTTTCATTGATACATTCTACTGTATCTCTAGTTTCTACCTCATTCATCTCTGCTGTAATCTTGATTATTTCCCTTCTTGTATGTGGAGTTGGTTTAATTTGTTGTTGATTCTCCAGTTCTTTAAGGTGTAGAGACAGCTGTTGTATTCTGGATTTTTCAATTTTTTTGAGGGAGGCTTGGATGGCTATGTATTTCCCCCATAGGACCGCCTTTGCTGTATCCCATAGGTTTTGGACTGAATTGTCTTCATTCTCATTGGTTTCCATGAATTGTTGAAGTTCTTCTTTGATCTCCTGGTTGATCCAAGCATTCTTAAGCGAGGTGGTCTTTAGCTTCCAGGTGTTTGAGTTCCTTCCAACCTTTTCCTTGTGGTTGAGCTCCAGTTTCAAAGCATTGTGATCTGAGAATATGCAGGGAATAATCTCGGTCTTTTGGTATCGGTTTTGGTATCAGTCTTTTGGACTCATTTGGAGTCCTGATTTGTGACCCAGTATGTGGTCTATTCTGGAGAAGGTTCCATGTGCACTTGCAAAGAATGAGTCTTCTGTTGTTTTAGGGTGGAATGTTCTGTATATATCTACGAGGTCCATCTGGTCCAATGTGTCATTCAATGCTTCTGTTTCTTTATTGATTTTCTGCATGGATGATTTGTCTATTACTGAGAAAGGCGTGTTACGATCTCCTACTATCAATGTATTCATATCAATATGATTCTTTATCTTGATTAA
Organism: Mellivora capensis; assembly: GCA_004024625.1. Classification (NCBI taxonomy): domain Eukaryota; kingdom Metazoa; phylum Chordata; class Mammalia; order Carnivora; family Mustelidae; genus Mellivora; species Mellivora capensis. The sequence continues at coordinate 58,227 of PISX010011207.1, forward strand.
TAGTTTTCTTATGTAATTGGCTGCTCCCATATTGGGGGCATAGATATTTACAATTGTTAGATCATCTTGGTGGATAGTCCCTTTAAGAATGATGTAGTGTCCTTCTGTATCCCTGACTACAGTCTTTAGTTTAAAATCTAATTTATCTGATATGAGAATCGCTACCCTGGCCTTCTTTTGAGGCCCATTGGCATGAAAGATGCTTCTCCATCCCTTCACTTTCTGTCTGGGTGTATCCTTAGGTTCGAAATGGGTCTCTTCTAGACAACATATGGATGGGACTTGTCGTTTTTTCCAATCTTCAGCCCTGTGTCATTTTATGGACGCATTTAGGCCATTCACATTGAGAGTGATTATTGAGAGATACGTTTTTATTGACATCGTGTTACCTTTGAAGTCTTTCTTTCTGTAGATTGCCTCTATATTTCTATTCAATGATATTCTTAGGATTTTTCCTCTTTTATAGAACTCCCCTTAATATTTCCTGCAGTGTCAGCTTACTGGTCACATACCCTTTTAAGCCTTGCCTGTCTTGGAAACTCTTTATCTCTCCATCCATTTTGAATGTCAGTCTTGCTGGATAAAGTGTTCTTGGCTGCAAGTTCTTCTCATTTAGTGCCCTGAATATATCTTGCCAGCCCTTTCTGGCTTTCAGGTCTTTCAGGTCTGACATTATTCTGATGGGTTTTCCTCTGTACGTAAGGAGCTTCTTTGTCTTAGCAGCCTTCAAGAGATTTCCTCTAGAATTATAATGCCTCATTCTTAATATCAGGTGTCTCAAGGGCTTTTGAGAATCTAAAATCTTGGGGCGGGACCATTCTGCCTCTAGTACATGAATGCTGGTTCCATTCATGAGATTGGGAAAATTTTTATGGAGAACTTGTTCCACTATATCTTCTAGACGTCATTCTTTCTCCTCCCCTTCAGGGATTCCAATAATTCTGACGTTGGAATGTTTCATGGCATCATTTACTTCCTTAATTCTGTTTTTATGGCTTCTAAGATGTTTGTTCCAGGCTTCCTCCTGATCCTTTCTCTTTACCTGTTTGTCCTCCAGATCACTAATTCTATCTTCTGTCTCAGTTGCCCTAGGTTTTAAAGAATTTAGATTAGATTGGAACTCATTGAGAGCCTTGTGAACATCATCCCTGGTGGCTTTCAGTTCTGCCCTAACATTGTGAAGATCATCCCTGGTGGCTTTCAGTTCTGCCCTAATCAATTCCATTTGGTCATCCTTGGCTTTTTCCAACCTAGTTATTTCCTGGATAATCGTTAGCCTGAATTCCCTTTCCGACATAATGTCTGTGTCGGTATTCATTAGCTCTGTTGCAGAAGGCCCATCCTTTGAATTTTTCTTCTGTTGGCCATTCCTCCTCATAGTCATTTTGGTGAGAGATGGCTGAACGGATGTAGCTGGATATATTGACCATGGTGCAATCAAGTTGTACCCTGGAACACTTCTGAGCAATCAAGAGTCCCCACCCAAATAAAAGAAAAAAAAATAGAGAAAAAAGAAAAAAAGAAGAGAGAGAGAGACAGGAAAAAGAAAGAAAGATAAAAGAAGGCTCAGCCCAAATGGGCCCCAAGGTAAGATTTATGAAGTATACAAGCAAAAACAGACAAATAAAAAGACTGATAAATGTATATGACAAGAGAAGAAATAAATATATACATATATATGTAGAAGCAGAACAAACAAACAAACAGAAAACCTCATCAAAAACAACCCCAAGGGGATGCCTTTGTGGCTCAGTTGGTTAAGTGGCTGCCTTCGGCTCAGGTCATGATCCCTGCATCCTGGGATCGAGTCCCACATCAGGCTCCTTGCAAAGCAGGGAGCCTGCTTCTCCCTCTCCCTCTGCCTGCCACTCTGTCTACCTGTGCTCGCTCTCACTCTCTCTCCCTCTCTCTCTGAAAAATAAATAAATTTTTTTAAAAATTTTAAAAAAAAGAACCCCAAGTATAAGATTTATATACTACCAGGACAAACACAAATACACAGAAACACTGGCAGAGGAAAACGATGGGAGAGTGGTTTTAAATTCTCAGTGTGGGCGAGGAAGGTTATTTCGACTCTCCCTGGATGTATCTTGATATCTTTGTTAAAGGACTCAACTTTCCTAAGATAAAGGGGCATTAAAAATTGGTTTACCTATAGGAGTAGCATTGATTGGGGAAAGGGGATTACCTTGAAGTTTAACTCTATATGAATATTAAAAAAAATAAAAATAAAGAAACGAATGAACTAAAGTAAAATTTAATAAAATTTAAAAAAATAGAAAAGCAAAAGAAAAACATGGGTATATGTATCAAAAAGTTCAGGTTAAAAGGTTATTATTATGGAATTTGATGTACTGGACATCTCACTGTGATGGTAAATAAGCTAAAAAATATCTATATAAAAAATAAAATTTTTTTTTTTAATTTAAGAATGAACCAGAATAGTGGGAACGAATTAAAAATAAAAGTTTTATCTATGAAGTAGTAGTGTTTGTTCTCTTGTCATTTTTTGGTGTTTTTTTTTTCCCCCTGTTGGTTTTCGGGGGAAGGGGCCTGCCACATTGGTTTTCAGGCAGTGTTTCCTGAGTTAAGTCCTCCTGCCCCCCTCAAGGGGGTGGGCTCTGAGGAAACCGTTTTTTCAGGCTTTTGTTCTCTGGAGGTTTTCATGTTTGTTCCTTTGTTTTCTCTCCCCTTGGCAGCTCTTGATGGTTTTTGGAGGTTTAGAGGAAAGCAAACTGCATCCAGACCTCCCTCTCAGAGAGAAGCCTCAGTCTGTTCCCCTCTGTGTGCTGCAGAGCACATAAGTTCCCCCTTGGCCGCTGGCAGAGCACGTTCCCTGTCGCAGTCCCTGGGGACACAGGGACTCCTTCTTGTACCCAAAACCACTACAGCAGCAGCTGTCTGGGCAGCTCCAGACCGCCAGAGAGGATCCAAGCAGCAATCTCACAATGAGATTTTCCCGCTGGCCAGGGCTGGGAGTGCTCAGACTTTCCAGGTCCAAGAGCTCTGTGCTGGCACTTCCACGCACCTCTCTCAGGGGAGGGTGTGGGATGCGTCTCAGGCTCTGATAGCATGGCGCACCACATGCATGGGGATTGCAAAAAGGCTGTTTCTGCCAGCTGGCGGGGCTCCCACACCCTTAGGCACTCTCGCTTGTGGCTCAGGGACCAAGACCTGGTTTCTCCGCCACAGTCTGGCTCAGCACCAGGGGTAGCTTTCCTCAGACCAGGGGCATAAGCCCCCATCCCTAACTGTCCCAATTCCCACAATTTCACCTCAAGATCCTTTGTTCTTTTTGAGTGCTTTCTACCAGACTTCAAGTTAATGCTGGTCCCAGATGCAGGGCACTCTCGTATTGGGGTATCACTTTCCAATGGGTCACTTCTGGTGGCTCCCTCCCCCTTTTGTTTATCTTCCAATACCAGTACGAAATTCCCACTCTGCTTTTTCTGTCCACTGGCATCTTCTGCCCCCGTAGAGATCCAGACGTGTATAATTCTGATGAGGCTGATTTCATGGGTGATTGGAGTTCCTTGGTAGTAATCAGCTCACTTTAGAGTACAGGTTGAAACGGCGCCTCCTCCTAGTTCCCTGCCATCTTGCCCCCCTCCAACATTAGTGAATCTTTATTCACTGGTCCTGATAACTTACTTTACACCACTTTGAACTATGTTTACATAAGATAAAGAAATAAAAGCTCCTTCAGAATAATTGTTTGCTTTTTGTCCCCAGGATATATTATTGGATGCCTCATATTGGAACTTTAATTCAAAATTACTAAATCTAATTATAAATGAATTTTTCACAATTTGGATTTTCTAATCCCAGACTTCAAAACAAATCTCACTCTAACCTTAGCTTCATAAGTCCAAACTCTTGATCAAGAGGAAAGATAGTGAATTCTCATTTATTTTAAACATAAAGACCAAATATTTATATCTGGTTTTAAACAAATTAGAAATAAGTGCCCAAATCTTGATTATGTGAAAGACTCTGCCCAAGATTAAATTTCCTTTTTCTTTTTTAATTTTATGTTGGCTGAAAGGACAAAGATGCTTTATGGAATGGAAAAAATTGGTGAGGATTTCAAGCAGGATCACTAATCTGAGAAAAGCTTGATCTTCATGATGTGTCAGTAGAAACTGCAAGCCTTTGAAACATTGTCATGCCTGCTTCAAGGAAACCAATCAACACATGTCACTGGACTAGCATAGAAATATTACTGACATATGTGAAGGAATATGGAAATCTGAAGAAGAAAATGAAGACATATATAATATTACTAGGCAAACTAATTTACTTTCAGTTCCAAACATCAGAAGAAGTAGGTCTTTGTGGTTTATATCAATATCCGGAATCATAATGGGTTCTTGAAGTTTATTTCTATTTGTGAAAATATTGGCTTCCTTCTTAACAAGACCAAGAATGTTAAAAAAAGCTTTATAAATAGCAGGAATCACAATAAAAAGACGAAAGATAGAGAGATACTTTGATATCCTATTCCAGGCCAACAGCTCCAAATACTGCAAGGACTCAACTGCTAATTGTACAATTAGATTCAGATGTTTATATCTGTATATACCATATATAATAAATAACAAAATATTTTACAATATATTACTTAGTAACATTTAATAAAATAATACATTTATAATATATTATAAATATATTTTTATATATTATATATAATATCTATAATAACATTTTATCACAGACAATATTATATTTATTAATTATTTATATATTAATTATGTATGATATTACATATTATATCATATGTGATATGAATGTAATTTTAAATACATATATAAAATTATATTTATTTTAAATATGTATTTAAAATTATATTAATATATAATATATTACACATTATATATCATATATTTACATTAATAAATACATGAATACAGTTTTATAAGGACTCAAACAATACCAAAAGATTGAGATTATTCCCTACATATTCTCAGATCACAATGATTTGAAACTGGAGCTCAACCACAAGGAAAAGTTTGGAAGGAACTCAAACACCTGGAAGCTAAAGACCACCTTGCTTAAGAATGCTTGGATCAACCAGGAGATCAAAGAAGAACTTCAACAATTCATGGAAACCAATGAGAATGAAGACACGTCGGTCCAAAAACCTATGGGATACAGCAAAGGCGGTCCTAAGGGGGAAATACATAGCCATCCAAGCCTCCCTCAAAAGAATTGAAAAATCCAAAATAAAAAAGCTGTCTCTACACCTTAACAAATTGGAGAATCAACAACAAATTAAACCAACTCCACGCACAAGAAGGGAAATAATCAAGGTTAGAGCAGAGATGAATGAGGTAGAAACTGGAGATACAGTAGAAAGTATCAATGAAACTAGAAGATGGTTTTTTGAATCAATAAGATCGATAAACCATTGGCCACACTAATCCAAAAGAAAAGAGAGAAAGCTCAAATTAATAAAATTATGAATGAAAAGGGAGAGATCACAACTAACACCAAGGAAGTAGAAACAATCATCAGAAGCTATTATCAACAGTTATATGCCAATAAGTTAAGCAACCTAGATGAATTGGGTGCATTCCTGGAGAAATATAAACTCCCAAAATTGAACCAGGAAGAAAGTGACAACCTGAATAGACCGATATCTAGTAACGAGATTGAAGCAGTGATCAAAAACCTCGCAAAAAACAAGAGCACAGGACCTGATGGATTCCCTGGGGAATTCTACCAAACTTTCAAAGAAGAACTAACACCTATTCTCCTGAAGCTGTTTCAAAAAACTGAAGCAGAAGGAAAACTTCCAGACTCTTTATATGAAGCCAGCATTACCCTGATCCCCAAACCAGGCAAAGACCACACCAAAAAGGAGAATTTCAAAGCAATATCACTGATGAATATGGATGCTAATATTCTCAACAAGATCCTAGCAAACAGGATCCAACAGCACATTAGAAAGATCATCCACCATGACCAGGTGGGATTCATCCCTGGCTTACAAGGGTGGTTCAACATTCGCAAGTCAATCAATGTGATAGAACAAATCAATAAGAGAAGAGGGAAGAACCACATGGTCCTCTCAATCGATGCAGAAAAAGCATTTGATAAAATCCAGCATCCGTTCCTGATTAAAACACTTCAAAGTATAGGGATAGAGGGAACATTTCTGAACTTCATAAAATCTATCTATGAAAGGCCCACAGCAAACATCATCCTCAATGGGAAGAAGCTCACAGCCTTCCCGTTGAGATCAGGAACACGACAAGGATGCCCACTCTCACCCCTGTTGTTCAACATAGTATTAGAAGTCCTAGCCACAGCAATCAGACACCAAAGAGAAATAAAAGGTATCCAAATTGGCAAGGAAGAAGTCAAACTCTCTCTCTTTGCAGATGACATGATACTTTATATGGAAAACCCAAAAGACTGCACCTCCAAACTACTAGAACTCATACAGCAATTCAGTAACGTGACAGGATAAAAAGTCAATGTACAGAAATCAGTGGCTTTCTTATACACTAACAATGAAAATACAGAAAGGGAAATTAGAGAATCGATTCCATTTACTATAGCACCAAGAACCATAAGATACCTGGGAATAAACGTAATCCAAGAGGTAAAGGATCTGTACTCGAGGCACTACAAAACACTCATGAAAGAAATTGAAGAAGACATAAAAAGATGGAAGACAATTCCATGCTTTTGGATTGGAAGAATAAACATTGTTAAAATGTCTATACTACCTAGAGCAATCTATACTTTTAATGCCATTCCCATCAAAATTCCACCGGTATTTTTCAAAGAGCTGAAGCAAAAAATCCTCAAATTTGTATGGAATCAGAAGAGCCCCCAAATTGCTAAGGAAATGTTAAAAATCAAAAATAAAACTGGTGGACCTCACTACCTCATTTCAAGCTTTACTACAATGCTGTGATCACCAAGACAGCATGGTACTGGGATCAAAACAGACACATTGACCAGTGGAACAGAGTAGAGAGCCCAGATATGGACCCTCAACTCTATGGTCAAATAATCTTTGACAAAGCAGGGAAAAATATACAATGGAAAAAAGACAGTCTCTTCAATAAATGGTGCTGGGAAAATTGGACAGCCATATATAGAAGAATGAAACTCTACCATTCTCTTACACCGTACACAAAGATAAACTCGAAATGGATAAAGGACCCCAATGTGAGACAGGAATCCATCAGAATCCTAGAGGAGAACATAGGCAGTAACCTCTTTGATATCAGCCACAGCAACTTCTTTCAAGATATGTCTCCAAAGGCAAAGGAAACAAAAGCAAAAATGAACTTTTGGACTTTGTCAAGATCAAAAGCTTTTGCACAGCAAAGGAAACAGTCAACAAAAGAAAGAGGCAAACCACGGAATGGGAGAAGATATTTGCAAATGACAGTACAGACAAAAGGTTGATATCCAGGATCTATAAAGAACTTCTCAAACTCAACACATGCAAAACAGATATAAAAAAAATGGGCAGAAGGGGCGCCTTGGTGGCTCAGTGGGTTAAAGCCTCAGGTCATGATCCCGGGGTCCTGGGATTGGGCCCCTCATCCGGCTCTCTGCTTGGCGGGGAGCCTGCTTCCTCTGCTCTCTCTCTCTGCCTGCTTCTCTGCCTGCTTGTGATCTCTGTCTATCAAATAAATTTTTAAAAAATGGGCAGAAGATATGAACAGACACTTCTCCAATGAAGACATACAAATGGCTATCAGACACATGAAAAAATGTTCATCATCACTAGCCATCAGCGAGATTCAAATTAAAACCACATTGAGATACCAACTCACACCAGTTAGAATGGCCAAAATTAGAAAGACAGGAAACAATGTGTGTTGGAGAGAATGTGGAGAAAGGGGAACCCTCTTACACTGTTGGTGGGAATGCAGGTTGGTGCAGCCACTCTGGAGAACAGTGTGGCAATTCCATAAGAAGTTAAAAATAGAGCTTCCCTATGACCCTGCAATTGCGCTACTGGGTATTTACCCCAAAGATATAGATGTGGTGAGTAGAAGGGCCATCTGTACCCCAATGTTTATAGCAGCAATGGCCATGGTCGCCAAACTGTGGACAGAACCAAGATGCCCTTCCACGGACGAATGGATAAGGAAGATGTGGTCCATATACACTATGGAGTATTATGCCTCCATCAGAAAGGATGAATACCCAACTTTTGTAGCAACATGGACGGGACTGGAAGAGATTATGCTGAGTGAAATAAGTCAAGCAGAGAGAGTCAATTATCATATGGTTTCACTTATTTGTGGAGCA
>PISX010011208.1:0-66482 GCA_004024625.1 Mellivora capensis
TGACGTGAACTAGGAACAGATGTTTATAGGATGTAGACTGCTAAAGTAGAAATTCGAATAATGCATTCCTATATCTTCATCAAGGTGCTCCTAAATTGATCATGTTCCAACTTAGAGGTAAACACAGATGATCCATCCAAACCCAGATTCTCATTTCTATAACCTAGTTAGCCTGAATACCTTTCCTTTCACCATCTTTTGGCTCTATGTTAATACTGTTGTGTCCTAGATATTACTGCCATCACTCATTCTCCATGTCACAAGGCTCCTTTCTACTTCTCCCTATTTGGCTAACTCATTATACTACCCCTAATTCAGAAATTTTCAGACATCACTGAGCATAGTCCCTCACCATTTCACTTACCTTCTTTCTCAAAACAGTGGAAAACAACAACAACAGAACAAAACAAATTAAAACAACTCCACTGTGAATTATCCTAACTTAGTCTTTCTCGCTTTAATCTGGAAAGGGATCCTCAGTCCTGGTCATCCAGCTTGAGATCTGGAGAGGTTTGACTGTCTTTTTCATCTTGTTTGAGATTTTTCTCTTCATTTTTTTCATTGAATGAAAAAATTTCTATTGAATGGCATTTCTGTGAAATGAGGTTTCTTCTTTTCTGGAATCTCTATAAAATGAGATTTTTTTTTGGAATATGTATATATTTGAGTTATCTAATATATCACATCTTTAAACATATTTAAATAGGTAAATATGAATAATTCTAAAACACAATACAATCTGAAAAACACACACGCACACACACACACATATACACACAACAAAGTAAATAAGTAAATATGCTAGTATCATTAGAAACCAAGATTTTCAGTATAAGAGAAAAGAACATATTAAAAGATCAAAGAAATAAAGTAAAAACCAATTCATCCTAAATGTGAATTGTAAATAACAGCATGAATTTATGTATTCTCATGTTTTTTTTTTTCTTTATCTCTGTTTACTAAAAAAAGCATAGAAACAATGATCAATCTGTAGCAATGAACACCCAGTAGAACCTGGGTTATAATCTCTAAGTATCATTTGTCTCTCGAGAGGAAACATGAGCACCTTGGAGAATGACTGATTCCAGGTCTAAGACATGAAATGGACAAAATGAGCCAGGAGTATTCCTCCCTACCAGATGAAAGGGACACAGCTAAAGATTCTGGGTTGTGTCAGTAGTCATTGGGAGCCAACCCTGAAAGAGTTCCCCCTGGCAAAATACAGGAATATTTGGGCATAATAAATAAAGACAAGATGTTAAAACTTCTCATTATAGGTGGAGAATGTAACTATACATCGAAATAGATGTTAACTAGAGGTACCGATCATTTTGCAGTATTTACAAGTATCGAATCAGTGTTTTCTACAAATGAAGCTGACATAACATATATGTCATTATACTTCAGTAAAAATAAGTAGGTAAGTAAATAAATACAACCTCAAGAGTTTGGAATACAATACCTATGTTAAAATGTGCATGAGTTTATAATAACATAAAAAAGTACTTCCTATACAACCTTTAGAGAAAGTGTATAATCACACTCTGTTAGAAAACTGAAAAGTAAATGGAAGAAATCAAGCATTTATCCTCTTTTCTATCCTCAGGGTAATTAGCAAAAGGAACAGTCTTGGCTATAAGAATTGTTCTATCTGATAATTGCAGAAAAATGGAATTAGGATATAACCATTTTGCTCCCCCTAATGCAATAATGGATGTCTATAGATAATGATCATGAGTGGCTGCCCAAATCATTAGGTAAAAAGTGGATGGAAATCTTTATAATGGATGAATCAAGCTGATAACACCTGAACCCACTGATCGATCTTTTTTTTCTTTAAAGATTTTATTTATTTATTTGATAGAGAGAGAGCACAAGTAGGCAGAACAGTAGGGAGAGGGAAAAGGAAAGGGAGAGGCAGGCTCCCAGCTGAGCAGGGAGCCCGATGCAGGACTCGATCCCAGGACCCTGGGATCATGACCTGAGCCAAAAAAGACTCCAATGATTAACCCACTGAGCCACCCAGGCACCCCCACTGATCAAACTTAACATTTAAGAGAGGCTGGCGGGGATGGGGTGGTTTGAGGGGAAGACATGGGGGGTAAAAAAAAAACACCATGTGGATTTTAACACTAAAATCCAGAAATCCAGAATATAGTAATTCTATAAGACATAAAAATATTTCTTAAAAACAGTAAATGAAAGCAGGAAAAAAGAAAACTGATGATAACTAAAGGGACTTCTGAGACATATCAACCAAATGCCATATGTGGAATTTTTTGGATCCCAGTTGAAAAATGTGAACTGTAAACATTTATGAGACAATATTTATGAGCTATTTGGGGAAAATTTGAACATTCACTGGGTATTTGAGGAAGTTATGGGTTTATTGGCAGTAATTTCAGGTGCAAAAAAATGATACTGTATATATGCTAAAAAAAAGTGCTCATATCTTTTCATAGGTGGTTTCTTAAGTATTTACAGATTAACTGATACTGTGTCTCAAAATTGCTTCTAAATACTCTGGGGAGGTAGGGAAGTGGGTGGGAGTATAAATAAAACAGGATTGACAATATGTTGAAAGTTATTAAAATGGAATGATTGAAATCAATGTTTGAGATCCTCCCTTCCCCCAAAATCTGTTTATGACATCCTGGCAGACCCTAAAATTGTGACTTTCTATTTGACTCATGGGCCTCTGTACTGCAAAGCCTTTTAAGGGATTATTTGGATAGTGATTATGTTGATGGGAGGCTCCATTTTCCCTCCGTAATTTAAGACAGGGTTTAATGGCAGCTAAAATGTTATTGGCTATTTTAATTACATCCAGGAATCAGAATCTGTAATTAAAAGAAACCATTAGGATTAGCCACAGAAGTAGATTGATTTTTAGGAACAAGTTTGATTTTGACATCAGCCAAATTGCCACATACTAGATTTTTTAAAATGTATCCATTTTTTGTGCATCCAATGCTTGACGTTTTAGATTAGGCTTTTAAAGTGAGTATTTTATTTTCATGGATTGCTAATGAATAAATATGTGCAAGCGATTATTTTGAGCAGCCATCCAAATTTTGCAGAATAACTCTACTCATTTTTTCTTTCCCCTTAACATTTGGTCTTTTGCAAAGTAAAACAAGAGAAAGGGATTTAGTTTCAGTTCTGCAAGTTAACACCCTCCTGTTGCTGCTGACCACACCCAGCCCTGAAACTATTACCTTTCATGGACCAGAGGGGGAATGTTATTGTTCCATTTATTTTCTGCATTCCCTGCAAGTTATTGGACTTGCTCCTTAAGATGACACCTCTTAAAACAATGATGGGAAAAAACCCAAATGAGTCAGTGTACATATGCTTTCCTATTATGGTACATTATATACAATGCTTTTTCTAAAAATTAATTTTAAAATTAATTTGTATTTTATCATAATGATATGTGTATATATATCAACATGTCCCAAAAGTAACTAAGACAATGTTGACAAAACCCGATGGTTTCCCTCCCCATGCTTCCTGCAAATAAATTCCCTCCAGCCAAAGACCACCAGGAACACACCTATGGTTGAAGGAAGTGGCTTATTATTTCTTTCATGGAGAGAGACCACACACCATGGAGAACTGTGGTAAATCTCTGTGAAAGAGGATTAGTAAAACCTATAGGATTTGAAATTGTTAGGTGATTTGAAGAAAAGTTTAAGGCAGTTGGGTCTTTGTTCTGGGTTGGCTGCTGTTACAAGCAGGGGCAATTTTATAATTTCCTATCTTAGTGAATTTTTTCTAGAAGGAGGAATGCCTACAGTGAGGCTAAAGCTGCAACTGTAAAGAAGCAGCAGCCACCCATATTCTCCAGCGCTCATGATCTGTTTATGTTTAAGATTGATAATGGGGGGGGGGGGTCCTTTTTTTTTTTTTTTTTTTTTTTTTTTTTTTTTTTTGTCTTGATCCGCCATGGGCACCAACAATTTATCTGACATTGATGTTATGGGAAGTTACATTCAATCAGAGAACACCACACCTACTAACTCCTGGATATCAGAAGCAATTCTTTTTCTCATTCCTCACTTCAAGACCCTCTCTTCTAGTTTCTTCTCCTGAAATTTACAAATATATGTATTTTAGATCATTTGCACATGTGGGTCTCACATTGCTTTCCTCTTATGTTAGATGAGGGTTTAGCTCTTTTCCACGGCCATCCCCCTGCTTTTCTAATAGAATTATGTCTTAATTTTTAGTTAAATGAATATTCAGTATTTCTTTTATGTCTTTGCAAATATTATTCACAGTTGAGCATTGTAGTGAATTATGGTGTTTTTCCTTCTTTCTGTTTCTCTCAAAATTTAAATTGTTGCTTTGGTTTTGTTGTTTTTGCTTTGTTTTGTTTTTCATTTAGTAGGCTCTCTCTGTATTAACAACAATTCTTCCGACCTTCTAATAGTTTCATTCCATATGGTCAATAATATCAATGAATCTTTCATACTTTTCTTTTTTCATGAATTGCAGGATCTCCTAGAGAACCTGGACACTTCACTGTCCTCTCCAGGCTGTTTTGCCCCAGGTCTGTTGTACATTGCTGTCAGGTTACTTCTCTGAGCTGTGGTCCTTGGAATTTACTAATACGGAGTTGGACCATCTGTTTTCTAAATGTCATGCCTTTCCTTTCCTTGGTTCACTAACTTGTGGTAGAGCTCATTCTCCAGGAGTTCCATCAGGAAAGGTGGCATCCCTGCAGAGGACACAGAGCTGCCGTACCTGATTCCCGCCTCACACTGCACCAGTGATGTCGATGTTTGTTTCCTTGTGAACTCCCTCCACTGTTACCTTGAAGGTGCTCATTTCTTCGCTCCTCTGTTCTCAATCTCCCATCTCTTTTTCTTGGTCTGCTCCTTCTTAAGGGAGAAACCAGTAGCTCCTTTAGAAAGGGGGCATTGGAGGTAAATTTTTGAGAACTTGAATTAAGAGAATATCTTTTAATCTATTCTGGCAGGTGGTAGATAGTTCAAAGATAAAATATGAAATTGGGATTAATTTTTCTTTGACACTGTAAAAGCCTAGTTCTTTTGTCTTGTTCCTTTATTACTGCTGAGGAAGGTTTTTGAGTTCCTGATCCTTTGTATAACTTGATTTTTTATTTTCTTCTCTAGAAGATCATAGAACTGTCTTTGTCCCTGCCAATCTGAAATTTCACAACTGTGTTCTTTTATGTGGATAAATTTCATTTGATCATGATCAAATGATCAATTGATCATTTCCATCTGACTTTTCAAGTCCCATTATAAATGTTCTTAAATATTTAATTGGTATATTTGCCCTTTTAATTTTTGGGGTTCTTTCTTTCTAGAACACCTATTTCTCAGATATTTGGTATCTTGGATTGCTCCTCTAATTTTCTATCTGTTCTATGTCCACCTTTTTTTTCCCCCCCTTCCCTGCTTTGCTTTCTGGGAGAGTTCCTCAACATATTTTGTAGACTTTTTAAAATAGATGGCTTAAAGAATTTCTCCTATCATGTTTTAATTTCCAAGAACCATTCATAGTTTTCTAGATGTCCTATTTTACAGCATCCTATTCTTGTTTCATGAATGTAATGTAATATTTCTCTTATTGCTCTGCATATGTTCATAAATACTTTTTACTATGTTTTCTTCACCATGGATAATGTCAGTTTCCTTCAGGTTTTTGTTCTGTTTGTTCTCTCTTTGTCCAGTGGCAATGGTTGTCTGCTTATGATTAAATAGCAAACTGAAAAGTTGACTCTGTGATAGCATTTATCTACTTTAGATTTCCCTGGAAGGGTATCCCAGTAAACCATCTGTGGAGATGGTCAGATTCCTACATGAAAGATAAGGGTTTGGCTGCCAGAGATACCAGAGCCCAGTGAAGATGAGGGGCCAAGGATTTCAGCATTAGGTATTCATTATGGAATTCACTTCTTCATTCTTCTGTTTTTTTCCTTTCTGAAAACTGTGCTCTACACTGTACTTGGAACCCCCATCAAGGTCTCTCAGTTTTACTTTCTCTCCAAAACAAACTTCCAGGTTTTGTTGAAAGTGTAAAAAGGAAGATGTGTGAATGTGTGTAGTCATGGGGGATGAGGTAGGGTCTGACTAATTCTGAAGAGGTTCTCACTAATTCTCCTCATCTCAGTCCTCACTCTTCAACCCCAGCCCCAGGAGTCCTAGTGATTCTATTCATGTGCTTCTCAAGGATTATTCTATCTCAGCTCACCATTACTCATTTCTTGGGTCTGTCAAATCAGATACCACATGCATGATTGTTTCTAAGCTTCCAGTTGTTACCATTGTCTCTAATCTGTTCTCCTGCCTTTGTACCTTAAGATTTAGGGCATTGTAATTGTAGTGAGAATTTGGGGAGGAAAAATATTTGCATGGCCATCATCAGTAATGGGACAAGCAGAAACAGGATGCAATAAGAAAACACCATGTCATTTTTCTTATACTATGCTTAAGATGTATAACCTGAATCTAATATCAGTGAAGTATCTAATAAAGTGAAATTGAACACTAGTCTACAAAATAACTATCCTGTAATCTTGAAGAGTGCCAAGAACATGAAAATAAAGGTAAAACTGAGAAACTATTGTAAATATGTGGCAACTAAATGTAAAAATATTACTGGATCTGGACTAGATCCATTTGCTATAAGTGACTTTACCAGGATAAGTGGTCAAACTTGAATAGATTATCAGGATTAGGTTTTACTGGTATTAATTTCCTGATTTTGATAGTGGTATTGTCATTATACAACAGAGTGTCCTAGTTTATAGGAGATACACACTTAAGTATTTGAAAGTGATTGACATCAGGTCAGCAACTTTTTTCTTAATAATTCAGAGGAAAAAAAGATCTTTGCATTATACTTACATTTTTCTATAAGTTTGATATTGACTGATAACAGAAATAATAAAATAAGTATATATGTATATTTAACCTGTTATTTAATATGGAAATCCAAGCTGAAGCTTTCATCATTATTGGATTTTGTGCACAATGATATCTGCAGTTTTTCTAGATGTAATTTATGAGCAGGGAGTGTAATTGTCAAGCTTTCCTTGTCTTCTGTCTTTTGGAGCTAAATATTACCCCATTACATTTCTCTCTCTTTCTGGCGAAGCCTCATCCTGCGAAGTTTCCCAGCTTTAAATTGCCATAAGAAGTGCTATCTTCAGAACAATGACATCATGTCTTATATTACTTTGAGATCAGTTTCTTGGTGATGCCTTATTATAACCCTATCTTATGTCTTTATCTCTTCAAGGATCTGACATTTCACCTTTTTATGGTGAAAATCAATGTTGTATACATTAAGAAGAGAGAGAAAACAGAGGCCTAACCTAAGAGAGAAGTTTATTTCAGGAAAAAAACACGTTGTTGTTGATGTTGTTGTTGTTTTGGGGGACAAATTGTATTCTATACCTGGAGGTGCAGGTTTAAGTTGGCATGTATGTGTTGACTTAGTTCTCAAAGACCCATGAGAATTGTTTCAATCTAAGTAATTTAAAAATGGATTAAGACCATAAAAAAAGGCCAAACGGACATGTAGCTGGCTGATCTCCAGGTTGTAAGGAATTAGGAAGAGAATATGTTTATGGCGTAAAATCTATGCGCTGATCATCATGTAGAATGTCAAACAACCTTGTAAATATTACGATCTCCCTCTTTAAAGTGGGGAAACAAATTCAGAGAATTAAAGTAGCTTACTTGAGGTCTTTTTTAGCTGGTGCAGGATACGGGGGTGATTGAAACTTAGGTTTATGAGTCTCCAGTTTGTGTTATTTCCACTATACCTTGAAACTGTCCTGGACTGAAGGAAATGAAATTTTACTGTGCAGTATAAATTCCACACAAAACCTGGTAGTGGGATATGTTCCCCAACAGTGGAAACAAATCCCTTGTTATGTAGTTGAAGCCATGCCCTTAAAATGGGAGAGAAAACAGTAGAGTAAGCCACTTAAAAACAAAAGCATTCATTTAACTGAATAAATTAGTGAGTCTTCATTGACTATTAGGTATGGGTAAAAGGCAATATAATGAAGACTTTTTTCCCCCTTCTTTTTAGTAAGATAAGTGGTCAAAATGCAGGAATACAAACATTAAAGATAGATATATTTTAAACTTTATATTGATACTATATATTACTTGAATCTTAAAAACACTGGATACCAAAAGGGGATGTAAGTTTCAGTATGAAAGGAATTTCTTGATAGGTAAACCAAAATTAAGCCTCAAAGTCCTATTTAGACTACAAAAATTTAAGCCTTTTTTTTTTTTTTAAACCTTGGCCCTCTTAAGCTAAATAATATAATTTTTTGGATGGTGTTTTCTTACACTGCTGTAACTGAATTGAAGTATCCAAGTATTATCTCCTGACTACTTACAGAAGAATCTAGATAGCTTTCCTTTCCTTCAAACTTTGAAAATAATTATAAAATAGATAAAATCAAATCTTTTAAAACAAGTTACGGTTGTAGCAGAAATTATGAAACAGGACTGGTCACACATTAGATAACATATAATTTTATTTGAATGACTGAATTATAACTGTAGGACAGCTCTGACTTATACCGAACAAACACATTTCGTCCTTAGTTCATGTAAACAATGGTAGAAAGTATAAAGCCACACTCAATCCCGGCTGGCCTATAACTAGTATTTTCATTTCCAAGAAGACTATGCTCTTACGTTCTTGGCTCTGAAGCCAGTATAAATCATACTCCCTGTGATTAAAAGATGATTTTGGCTATTTCACCCAGCCTTGGGGCCACCCTGTCTGGGCTAAAAGCTTATTCTCATTAACATGTTATCATCACCAACAGACTTTATCTTCTCAGGAGAAAAATAGGCATTAGTTTCCCTTCCAGGTCAAAGGATAATTATGGATTTCAGTGTGTGTGTGTGTGTGTGTGTGTGTGTGTGTTTTATTTAAACGCTCTTGAACTTTTTATTAGAGAATTCCTATGGTTTGGGATTGAAATGAAGTAGGATAGTTTTTACTTTTGGTTGGTATACTATCTAGGTTATCTAGGGCTGTCATTACAAATACCATAGATTGAGTGGCTTGAACAACAGGAGTTTCATTTCTCACAGTTCAGAAGGCTCAAGGTTCAAGATCAAGGTATCTGAAGGTTTAATTTCTTCTGAGGCTTTTCTCATTGCCTTTCAGATACCACTTTTTTGCTGTGTCTTCTCATGATTTTCCTTTTTGTGCATGCAGCTCTGATGTATTTCCCTCTATGTGTCCATATCTTTCCTTACAAGACACCAGTCAGATTGGATTAAGACCCACCTGAAGAGCTCATTTTAATTTAACTGTATTTTTAAAACTTTCTTCCAAATAGTTACATTTTGAGGTACCAGGGGTTATGAGGTCAACATATGCATTTTGGGAAACACTGAAAAGAAGATCTTGCATCACATACAAGACTGGTATTTAATCTAGAGGTGGGTTGAAAGTAATCCTTCTCCTCCTAGCTCAAATTCTGATAGAATTAAAGAAAGGAGCCCATCAAAAGGCAGTGCAGAGAAATCAGGAGTTGGGCTATAAGGCAAAGAGAGATGTGTGTAATCTCATTTAAAACCAGATATAAACTAAAGTGAATTAAAGTTGTGGCTCATGATGGCATCTAGATGATCAGCCTTCACCCTTGCTGTCTGGCAGAGAAGAGTGTGAATTCTCTTTGTGAAAAATAAAACAAAACAAAAATATATTATCTGCTTCCATCTCTACTGTTCCTTTATACAAAGTATTTGAATAAATTAAAAAATTATAAGATTTACACTTAATCAAGACAAAAGACAATCAACCGAGGCAGGTTTGTAGATTATCTTGATTTTGTAATAAACAGATAATGAATTTTAAAATAATTATTATGAAGTAGTTAAAACATTTATAGGAAAGATGGATAACATGGGTGAATAGAAAGATAATTTTAGCAGAGAAATAGAAACTTTAATATTAAACCAAGTGGAAAGTCAATAACTGAAAATTAAAATCTATGAGAGGAAGAATTCATTAGACAGAATTTAATATGATTCTGGACAGCAGAAGGGAAAAACAGAAACTTAGAGACAGGTCAATAGAAAGTCAGAATAAGTATAGAAAGACAACAACTAGCCACATTGAAGCAAAACTCCTAAAAACTGAAGAAAAAGAGAAAAATCATTACAACAGGAAGTGACATCCTATCTAGATAAACAACAATAACAATGTTAGCTGGTTTCTGACAGGAAACAGTGGAAGCCAGAAAACAGTACATAGAAAAAAAAATCATTAGCCCATAATTCTTCATCCAATGAAGGTAGGTAAAATAGAAACATTTTCACACTAAAACAAAACAAAACAATTTCTTGCCAGGAGATGTGCATTACAAGAAATGCTAAAGGAAGATAACTAGAATAAAAGTATATAGCACCAGAAGAAAACCTAGATCTCCAGGAAGAAATGAAGAGTGCCAGAAATGGTGAATATGTTGGTAAATAGTTAAACTTTTTAAAATAGACCACTGATGGTTTAAAGGTAAAATAATAAAGTGCTGCAGAGTTTTAAAAAGGTGTAGAAATAAAATATAGGACAGTGCTGGCAGAAAGAATGAAGGGAGTCAAGGAAAAGATACTGATACCTTCAGGTCTTAAATAAAACATAGGTGTTATAACTCAGGTAGAATGTGATAATGTAAGATGCATACTACAATCTCTAGAGAAACCGTTAAAATTAACACAACCAATAAAGCTAAGAAAACCAATAATACAAACAAATACATGACTAATCTTTATATCAAAGGTTGGAAGAAGAAAGGAACTGAGAATAAGTGTGAAAGATAATGAATAAATACACTGTAAGGTGAAGAACACATGAAATGTAAATGAACAAGCACTCCAATTAGAAGGCACAGATTTTGGGGGTAGATTTTAAAATACCCAGAAATATGCTCTTTATAACAGGAACATTTTATATGTGAAGACATTCACATTAAAGGTAAATTATGGGGGCACCTGGGTGGCTCAGTGGGTTAAGCCTATGCCTCCTGGGTCAGGTCATGATCTCGGGGTCCTAGGATCGAGCCCCGCATCAGGCTGTTTGCTCAGCAGGGAGCCTGCTTCCCCCTCTCTCTCTGCCTGCCTCTCTGCCTACTTGTGATCTTTCTCTCTGTCAAATAAAGAAATAAAATCTTTAAAAAAAAAGGTAAATTATGGAAAAAGATAAACCATGGAAGCAGTAATCATAAGAAAGTCTTTTTAGTATTAGGCAAAGTAGACTTTGAATAAGCAATACTGTTATAAAAAGTAACTTCCATAATGACAAAAGGGAAATATTAAAAAAATACAAGAATTCTAAGTCTGTATGAATCTAATGACACATTTTTATAATAAATAAATCAATATTTGTTAGAACTAAAGAAGAAATACGCAAATTCACAGTCCTACTTTAAACACTCAAAACTCAATAAGAGGCAGGCAAGAAAATCTTGGTCAAATAACACTTTTAGCCAAGTTGACCTAATTGACATTAGTATAACACTTGACATCCAGAATCCACAGTCTTTTCAGTCTACTCATGTAACATGCACCAAAGTCAACTTATGCTGAGTCAAAAAGCAGATCTCAAATATCAAAGAATTGAAACATGCAGAAAT
The DNA here is from genome assembly GCA_004024625.1 of Mellivora capensis. NCBI lineage: Eukaryota > Metazoa > Chordata > Mammalia > Carnivora > Mustelidae > Mellivora > Mellivora capensis. The sequence continues at coordinate 11,651 of PISX010011208.1, forward strand.
GTATTCTGGGACCAATGAAGTTAAGTTTAAAATCAGTTACAAGAAAAGAAATAGAAAGTTCCAAATACTTGGAAATTAAAAACCACACTTCTAAATAATCCATGGGTCAAAGAAGAAATCTTAAGATGAATTAGAAAAACAATTTTAGAAAGATGGTAATGAAAACACAACATTTTGTAATTTGTTGCATATAGTTAAATCGGTGCTTGGTAAAAAGTTTGTAACTTTAAGTACATATATTAGAAAAGACTATAAATCCAAAATCAGTGACCTGTGCTTCTACCTCAAGGGTCTAGAAAAAAAAAAAAAGTTAAATGCAAATAAGTAGAAAGAAGAAAATAATAGCAAAAAACATTATGCTTAAATAAAAATAGAGATGAACAATAGAGAAAATTAAAAACAAGAATAGAAAAAATTAAAACCAAAGCTCTTTGAAAAGATGAATAGTATTGATAAACCTTCAGTAGAAGTGATCAAGAAAAAGAGGGGAAGAGAATGAGAAATTATATAAATACCATTTTCTAGAATGGAAGAACGATTATAGATGACCCAGATTTTTAAAGGATAATGAGTGATTATGAAAAACTTCACGACAATAACTTCAATGCTTAGATTAAATGAGAAAATTCTTTGGATACGTTTTATCAATCTAACACTATAATAAACGGGAACTTTAAACAGAGTTATATGTCAGAAGAACAAATCATTCACTGAATCCTTTTTCCAGGTCCAGGTAACCTTGTTAGTGAAGTCTCCACCTATCATTTAAAGAAAAAAAAATCACAAATAAACATTTTCAGAGATAGAAGTGGAAATACTTTTTATCTGTGAGACCAGAATAACTCTGACACTAAAACCAAAGTAGAATATATAAGAAAAGAACATTACAGGTCAACAACCTATGATTATAGGTGCAAAAATCCCTTAAAAATCCAGCAACATATAAAAAGGATACTGCTTTATGGACAAGTGAAGTTTATTCCATCCATGAATGATTTTTTTGTTGTTTTATTTTTTGCAAGATACTTCTCTTTAACGTTCCCAAATCATTTGGTTCAAATCACAATACACACATACTCCCACACACACCAGAATAAATGAGGATAAATGTTCGGTTTTATTTTTAACACCCATTTATGATGAAAAATTCCCAGTACAGTGTAAATACATGGGAACACCCTTGCTCTGATAAGGTGTACCTATAAAACCTACAGCTAATATCACACTTAATATGGAAATACTGAAATGCTTTTCCCTAAAATCTTGAACAAGTCAAATGTTTCTACTTTTACTGGTTGTGTTAGAATTGGGCTAGTGTTATAAGCCAGTTTAATAAAGAAAGAAAAGACATAATAGGTAGAGAAATTAAAGAGGATGAAATAAAATTGTATTTATTTGCAGACTACGTAGTTGTTTATGTATAAAATTGTCAAAAGTAATCCTTTAACAAAACATTACAATAAGTGAACTTCACAAGGTTCTAGGCTACAAGTTCAATAGAAAACGTGTGTTTCTATATATCATCAATAACCAACTGGAAAATGAAAGTTTGAATACAAAAATATTCACTATAGCAAAAAAAAAATCAGATTCTAGGAAAAATACAATGAGAGATGTAACATTTTTACACTGGAAACGATAAAATATTACTGAGAGAAATTAATGAAGAGCTAAATATTGCAACAGGGTCAGTTTGATTCAACATAATTCAAAAAAAATTCAGCAGCCCTTTTAGAAATTAATATATTGATTTTTAAAACTTGTATATAATTCCAAAGGATCTACATAGACAAGAAAACCTTAAAGATAAAGAACAAAGTTGGATTTGCTCCACCCGACTTGCCGTATGATTCCATTTAAAAATGGGGGAAAAAAGGAAGAAAGAAGAATCATTGCTTAGAGGGAGAATTTTCTGGAAAGTAAAAGAAGGAATATTGTGGGATGAACCATATCAATTTTCAATCTAGTCCAACTGAAATCAACATTTTTATTCCTGTTGGGTTAATCCAATAATTCAAAATGAACTAAGGAAATAATGAAGAACAACCACAAAGCATTAATCAATAGGCAGGTTTTGAATGGAATCCTTGTTTAAAACATATTCCTTGATTATTTTCTCTCTGCACTGACTTGACCTTTTTGAACCTTTTTTCAGTTCCAGAAGAAGGAGAAACATTTCTCTAACTTTCTGATCCCCTTCTTTAAAGCAAAAAAGCAAAAAAAGCAAAAAAGGCTTTTGTGAATTTTCCTGATGAAAGCTCAACTGAAGATGAGTTTCATATATAGCCAGCTGTTGCTAATGACCAATTGCTACTGAATGCAGCTTTTAGAATAGTTCCTATTCAGTATCCCCTCAAAGGTCAAATTAACTTACTAGATGTTCACAAATAGCTCCATGTACCTCCTCAGCAAATAGTGGGGCTGAACATGAAGACTTCCTGAAAGAGAATGTGGTTTTAAGGTTGAGAGGGTACTGGCAGATCACAGGTGGAGCCATTAGACTGAAGAATAAGGGCATTTATTTTGAGCAAAATTATATTTGATATTAACAGCTAACCAAAACTTGTGGAGTGTCATGAAGGACCTTTATAAATGTTTTGTTTTTAGAAAAAAAGTTTAACAGAGTTCAAGTTTTATATTGGCCTACAGAGACAGAAAACTTCCTTGGTAACCTTCCATTATTTGATATATCTCATTGGTGGTGGTCAGATGCTATACATCACCACTGACACTTATGCCTGGCCTGAGCCTATTTGTAGCAACATCTCTAAATCATAACAATTGGATTCTTTGTGCTTTCCAGCACAAATCTCGTATGAGAGGAACAGAATTCCCTTATTTTCCACTCATATTTTCCTTTTGGCCAATCTTCTTTCACATTAGACTAGATAACTGCCACAAGACATTGTTTGGAAATTATATACATTTTTTGGTCAGGGAATATTTACTTGGGTCATAGGTAATCAGCTCCTCTATCCCTTCCCTGTCACTTTTCTTTTTAAAAGCTATCCAAGCCTATGTTTTAAAATTAAGGATCACATCTAAATATCATGATCAGCTCTCTGTTTCATTTTTTTTTATGTTGAGTTAACATTGCTGATATGAATTCTAGGGATCAAGTTAAAAGAACTAAATGAAAAGCCTCAAACACTCCTTATCTTAGATTCTGAATAATAAAATCATTTGACAAATCCCATCTAATAAATTCATGTCCAGATTATGTGCTCAGTGAATTCCAAGAAGTATAATCCATTATAATAGATGCCAAATGAATGTTAGAGATGGTATGTGTAGTAGTATGATTTCAATTTTTCATTTAAAATTTTTCCCAGTTTGTGTTCCTAAGTACTTTTCTCTGTCAGTACCCTGTCTATAATTAAGAGTAGGAAAAGTCCCTGTTAGACGAGAGACAAGGTGGGGAAAATACAACCCTTTTCTTGGGAATCATGTAAGAAGAGGGCCAGAGGAAGGGCAGAAAAGTCTAACAATAAAATAATGCCTCCAGGAGAAGCTCCTAATGGCCACAATATGGAGCAAGAACTAATGGTGGCAGGAAATGATTGTCTCGGAGCCTGAGACAGGGCTGCTGATTTCTTCCTGGCCTATTCAGAGAAGTCATGGAACTTAGAATTTACTGACTCCCTGGTGAGAAGGTGCAGAGAGCTATAGACTGCAGACCAGTAAGAGCGTAGGTTAAGGACAAAGAAGTTTCCACTTCTAAGAATTTGCAAGTGGACAATCAATTGGCCAGGACCACAGAATCCTTCAGTTGCCACCAAAAAAGATCTCAAAGGCCAGTCCGGACCAGTTACCTCCCAGTGCTCACCATTCCAGAGAACAAGCTAGACCAGCAGCTGCACAATACCCTTCATAAAGGATCCAGAGAAGGTCAATGGGAGCAAGATCTAGTTCTACCTATCACTCCCTACCACACATAACCTTTACCCTACCTCCCCCACAAGCCAGACATCATCTGGAGAGGACCGGGGAAAAGACCAAAAGAGAGACACACATTAGCCAGAGGACATTGAAATACTACACAGTGGCAAGACTAAATTTTTTTATTGTTCAGTGGGCTGGGGACTACTGAAAGAGATCAGCACAGTTCTATGAAATAAACAACAATACTTTTTTTTCTCTGCACAGCTAAGTGTAGCATGTGGGAATTTAATGGCCTGCCTGTATATAAAGAGAAAACAAAAACACATCCAAACTGGAAAGCAATTGTCTGCATTATTAAGACTATGAGTATTTGGCCTGCAGGTCAGTAGGGTTTTTCTTAAATTTTCTTCTAGTGAAAGGCAGTGCAGCGTGTACTTAGCGATAGCATATGGACTGTGGAGCTTCCTAATCTGTAAAGTGAGGGTGAAAATGGTGTCAGCTTCATAGTAGTGGTGTTTTGAAAACTAGAGAAGGTAAGGTGTATGGAATACAAAATGCAGCAGCTCATAGTAGGCACTCAAAAAATATTAGCTATTGTCACTTAGACACATAAACTAAATAAGTGTTCTAGGAGTTTAGGTGAGCATGGGATCACTATAGAGCAGAATGATCCAGGAGGAAGACTTCCTCAGGAATTGGAGCTGAAGTTACACTTTACAGAGAAGATCCATGCAGTAGAGTGACATGAGAGGAGGTCCTTCACTCAGTTGAGAACTAAGACATGAGCTGCAGTAAAAAAAAAAAAAAGGTCTTAAAAAAAAAAAAAGTGTCATAGTTGTCTAGGTCTTCAGCTACTTGGGTACACATTAGCTTCTGGAAGAATGTCTTATTTTGTTTTTGTTTTTTTTTTTCTACCCATTTGTTCCCAGAGTCTCCCAAAGTATAATTCCGGTGATATTCCACCCAATCAACAGGAGTCTGGGAAACTATACCTCTGAATGGTTAGAATCAGGCCGGATTTGTCCTGTGTCATCTTAGGTCTTATAGTAACAGCTGGTTTCCCCATCCCTGGATTTTGTGGTTTTCACTGTACCCCCCGACCTGGAATCTTATCCTCATGCGTATGCCAGCCGGGCATGTCCACCAGCAACCACAAGATCATCTTTTCTGACAATTCAAGGCATGCATAAAAAGATTAGGAACAAAAATGGAATTAATACATTAAAAATAAGGTTAGGAAGAAAGGGATCTCTGTTGTCTGTTTTTTCCGCATCACTTTTAGTCCTTCAAATTATATGCTGGCACATCATAATGAATGTTTGTTGAAGGAGTGGATGAAGGGGTAGAGAAAAACGAAACAGAGTTCTTGTGAATCCAGTGTATTAAGTAGTCTTTACATTTTGTGCAGTTCATACAGTGGGCAAGGTTAATAAGGTACATAGAGTTCTGACCTTCAAAGGTCTTTCAGTTTGCTCTACTTTGATCTTGCCCCTTTAAATGGAGGTCAGCTGCACTTGCAGTGAGCTCTCTTTCTCTGGGATTCAAGCAGATGACCTTGCCATTAACTCTCTTGTCCTGCTGCTCCTTGAGTTCATCATTCCATATGTCCAGGAATCTTTGGGGCATACTCTGGCTGCTGATTCACACCTGTTTCATGATTTTTTTGGAACTCTTTTTCTCAAATACTGACCTTACTTTCCCTGCACTCAATTGCCAACTTTCAAGGAACACCTCCATCAAACTAACGAGGAGAGAGTAGAGGTAGTCATGAAAGAAATTCTACGTCAGTGCAGCCTTTTGGAGCCTTACTGACAAGAGGATTTGGGGAAAAACAGAGAAAAGTGTTTAGAGGCAGGAAGGGATGGTGGGTTACAAAGAGAGAAAGAGAAAAAAATAATGGCATGAATTATCTCTCCCCTCCTGTCATATTTCAGTGAATCTTCTGATATGCATTAACTCATTTCACTGTATTTGTGTGAATTAAGCATTGTCATAACTACTTTGTAAAGGAAGACACTTAGGTTCAGTGAGCTTAAATGATTGTCTAGGATTCCAAGATATCCATGTAGCAGATACAGATTTTATTTCACCTGATTGAGTTGACCAGTTGGCTCTAAGTCAACTACTCTACCAGGCATATGAAGGGAGTGAGCGGCTTATAACCCTATTCCAGTCTTAATATACACTCTCCGCCAATTCAGAGATGCATAGGGATATATTGGAAAAAGGGAACCTGCTTTCTTCTTTAGGCTCCCCGCCTCTAGCATACTTAATCTTATCACTTCACTTCTTTCTTTTAGTAGAATTCTGTAGTCTGTGACATGACTGTCCTGGACTTTCTTATCTCCAAAACCTCTTCCTGTTCTAACAATCCAACATTCATTAAACATGGTGTCCAATAAAAGTTGTATGTGAAAGAGGCAATACACAAAGCAGGGGAAGGGCTCCTCTCCAGGACTGTGAAAGACTTCCTTGTAGTTCTAACATCGTCAAGATGCTAACAAACATCAGAAATCTTTAAATAATAATGAAACCCATGAGAGGTGAGTGACTTGCCCCAAATGACACTCCAGATCAAAGGAATGACTTGGCATATAACCCAAGTCGGAATTCAGAATCCTGCTGTAACCGTTGGAACTTACTACCACTGATATATTAGCCATCAAAATAAAGCAGCTGGAATCTATTGATATTTGGACTCTGTTTAGAATTCCTCTGTTTCTAATGTATTCTAAAAGTATTTTTTGAAAGCTCTCTTAATAATGCAGGACATAGAAAAGGTTTTCTGTGGGCTGTTTATAAATGTGGGTTATGTGATACACATCTGTAAGCTACATGATAAAGTATTTTGTATTGTATCCTCCATATTTATCATCTTCTCAATCTGATGTTTTGGAAAAAAGGACCATGCACTAGGGTCTTGTGTGTTTGCCATGGTGTTCAGCTTTTTTAAATTATCAGATGTTTTTACTAAATTATAGTTATCTCTTATTAAGGCCAAAGCAAAATTTGGCTTACAGCAATCATCATCTGGCTGGTGAATCATGAGGACATGATTTTGATTCAACAGATTACAGAGAAGGCATTCATTTATGGTCATCATAACTGACACTTTAGGTATTTCACAATCACATTGATAAGATTTGCAACAACTAATGAGGTGTTGATTTAATCAAACTTTATGTAAAAGACTTACTCTAATTCCAAGTTATACTTGCTTTAAAAATCTAATGGTTTTAGAAATTCTAGTAGGGGAATGAATTCACTCACATCCTCAATTGAGGAACACTTCTTCAACTGAGGAGTCTTTTTTTTTTTTTTTTTTTTTTAAATGAAGAGCAGCTTTCCGGTATATAAATAGTATAGTGAGGAAGAGAGACAAAATCCCCTCAGGTCAGCTCAACTAGCCAAATCAGTCCTGGCAGTGAGTGGAGACTTGATTCCCTATCTTTGAGTCAACTCTTGTACAAATATGTGTACATGGAGCAGGACTTTGGTCTTGTTATGTTGTCTTATCTCATGCACTCAGAAGATACATCCTAGGAACAAACTCTAGGTAAGGCATGGCAATAGAGACACGAGGTGAAACAAGATCATGCCCTGTTTCCAGGAAGGAAGATGGCCATGACTCCAGGGAGAAGCAAGAATGAAAAGGGCCAAATGGGATGGAAGAGAAGTCTCAGGACCACAGTCATCACAAGTCAGAAGTGTTGAGCAATATGTTTTTCAATTAGCTCACAGATCTCCATTTGTTTACAAACACCTATTCTAACTCATCAATAAAACACTGACGGGACATAATTTCACGGAAAAATTCAGTTTCAAGATCCTGTTTTTCCTAGTCTCAAATCAGTCCACTCACTGTTCCAATTCCCAGCTCTCCCAGACCTGTGCTGTATTTCGCAGGTGCCTGCATGCATTGTAGTCCCTCTTGCATAGCTCAGAAGGCACTTGATTTTCACCTTTGGCACAGGGCATGTTAATCACATTCTGGCACTCAGCCAGGCTCCTATCAGCCTCCTGGGTGAATGCTTCCTCAGATGATGAATTGCTTCCATTTCTCATCCGCAGCAGAATCAACGTGAAATGGGTCCTCTTACCCTTCTAATGCAGTCCTTTTCCACATCGGTAGTGGGGATGGGGCGCTCAGCTTCCCCCCACTGCCCTGGGGTTTTGGCTTCTCACAAGGGTGTCTCCTTTATGGAAAGTTGCAAGTTGGGTTTAGGAAGGGAACTGAAGTTGGAAATGACCTATGAAGCTATCCTCAAGACATCACCTTAATGTAGGTTCAGTTAATTTGCACCTTTAGCCTAAGATTTTGCATCAGAATCCAGTGAACAAAATACATAAATCTGGGGAAGCAGCAGCTGTAGTAAATTTGTAGCCCAGAGTCATTGTGACAGTGGTGCCCATGGGGGTGGCCATGCTCAGTGCCTGCAGCATGGTGAGATTCAGGGTGGTGGCCATGGTGACCAAGTAGATTGGTTACTTGGAGTGAGTGAGGCTGTGCTTTGTCTGCCGGCTCTTTCTTTGCTCTTGTTCATTTTCCAAACCCATTTCTTTAGCTTACACCAGTGGTTCTAGGTTTTCACAGGTCTTATTGCTTCAGTTGACCAGTTATTTCCTATTACTTGCAAAAAATGGTCAGAAAATTTCTCTACTCATGCTTTTGAGATTTGTACTGATATTTTATTCCATTATTTTTATGATTTTTTTTCTTACTTTTTAAACTTTTAAATCTTAGAATGACTTGGAATTTATTTGGAAATGACAAATAAGGTATGGAATCTAGCTTCTTTTTCTCTTTTTTTAAATCCTAGATAGCTAGACATTGTCCCACTCCTCTTACCAAACATTCTATTTTTTTTCCCACTGATTTTAAATACAAATTTAAACATATAAAATCCCAGCTGTGCTTCTATATTCAATTCTGTTTTGCTGATTGCTCTGTGTATTCTTGTAAAAATATCTAAATTTTATGGGGCACCTGGGTGGCTCAGTGGGTTAAGCCTCTGCTTTCGGCCTGGGTCATGATCTCAGGGTTCTGGGTTCAAGCCACACATCGGGCTCCCTGCTCAGTGGGTAGCCTGCTTCTCCCTCTGCCCCTGCTCCTGGTCTCTCTTTCACCATCTCTCTCTCTCTCAAATAAATAAACAAAATCTTTAAAAAATCTAAATTTTAATTTCTGTAGCTTTCTAATTCATTTTAATGAAGATTAGTACCAGGTGCCCCCTTACTCTCTCACTTTTTGGATTTCTTCAAGTTATTCTTAACAGCTTAGTTTTCTCAATAAACCTCACTATCATGTTCCTAAATCCTTTATGAATTCAAGTAGCTATTTGTATTGAATCCTATTCTTTTCATAGATTAAAATAATGAAGATTTGCAGAGTTGACATCTTTATAAATGCTGAGTCTTCCTATGTAAGAGCAAGACAAGGCTTTTCATATTCTTTTGTAAAGAAAAACATTCTTCTCCCTTTCTCTCTCTACCCTCTCTCTTTCTGATTATAGCAATGGACTCATGGATTTTTTAAAATTTCGTGTGTTGTAATCCATCACTATCATTCTTTCTGATGCTCATCTATTCCTCCATTTGGCCAGTGAGAGCCCCTGCCAGCCGATTCCTGTGTCCTTTTGACATGGTTCCATTAATCTCTGAACACTGACCCCATTAATCCTTCAAGCTGCGCTCTTACTGTGGGTGGGATGTTGAATTATGTATGATTAAATTGTAGAATGGAATAAAATGAAGTTGGCTCCTTATGTCACCTTACCTTGTATAATACTACATCTAAGACCAATGCACGTCTCTCAATATTATTTTATTCTATTCTGCCCCTAGAGCTCCACCCTATTATGAGCTCGGGTTTAGTTCTATCTTACTATGATTCACTATATCTAAAACATTCCACCATAATACTCACTGTCCATTTTAAAGAGCTTAAAATGACTTAAGACCCTGAAATGACTATTGTTTTTTATTTATTTTAAAAATTAAAGAATGCATGCCATGATTTTCTTGTAGAAAGACTTTTGATGAAAAGCAACCATACCCTGCCCCATTCTTTCCCACCCCCAGTTCTGTCTCCAAAGCAAATTAACAGAGTCTGTTTCTAATAATTGAGAAAGTTACTCCCATCTCTATATATGTGTTTAATGCTGCTTCTTTATCAATTTTAGAAGTTTGCTCTTTGCTTTTTGCTTTGAGAAAAAGGATGAAGTGAATGTGAAGCACTCTCTCCTCCTTCCTTTCCCCAGTGTAGGGATGGAATTGTTCCCAGTCTCTGTTGGATGATTGTATAACTTTAAGCAGTATAGTTGCACTAATTTACTAGGACTGCCATAGCAAAGTACTACAAACTATATGACTTAAGCAACAGCAATGTATTGTCTGGAGTTCTAGAGACTAGAAGTCCAAAACCAAGATGTTGGCAGGGCTGTTTACTCCTGAAGACTGTGAAGGAAGGGTCTGTTCCAGGCATGACTCTTTGGCTTAGAGATGGCCTTCTTCTCCCTGTGGTTTTCACATTATCTTCCCTCTATGCATATCTGTCTTTGTGTTGAAATAACCCCTTTTTATAAGGACACTGGTCATATTGGATTAGGCCCACCCCAATGGTCTCATTTTAATTTAATTATCTCTGTAAAAACCCTACCTCCAAATAAGGTCACATTCTAAGGTCCTGAGGGTGGTGAGGGGAGACATGATTCAACTCTTAACAATGATCATATCTTTATTTCCCATTCCATCAAGATTAGAAATTCTCTCTGGACATTCCAGTCCAAGATGACATTATTAACATCCCTGCCTTTCTTTTAAACTGATCTAAACCTTCCATATCTCACCATCTGTGCTCTGTATGCTGCTTTTAAATTGCCAAGGGTGATCAAATTCATGCCCTGTTCTATAAACATATTTAAGCCTTCCATGTTATGTCTATAACTTCACTCCAAAATTTGAAATTCCATAAGCAATATTTTTATTATGATGATCATATACATGTTATTCACTGTGGAACTAGAAAATGTACTATGATTATGTTTTGGGGGGAAGCTTTCTTTTGGGAGGATTTTCTAATTGATTTTGTATTATCTACCTTTACTACATTCTGATATGTTTGAGAGGTCTTTCAGTATAACAGCATTAAGAGGACACAGGGATCAAGATGCCTGGGTTAAACTCTCAGCTTTACCAGATACTAGCTGTGTAACTTTGGGCTATTTGTTTAACTTTTTATTTCTCAATTATTTGTAAAATGAATATAGTAACGGCAGTAGTCACTGACTTCATAAGAACAAATGTGATAATGTTTATATAGCTATTAGTTCAGTATCTGGCACGCATGATACTCTTAATATGTTTTAATTGGTATTATTATTAAAACCTTGCTCAGAGAGTATTAAATCTTAAAAATCTCTTTATTCTGGGCTAAATTGTGTTCCCCCCTCCCAAAATCATTTTTTTCTTTCTTTTTTTAAGATCTTATTTATTTATTTGGCAGACAGAGACTACAAGTAGGCAGAGAGAGAGAGAGGAGGAAGCAGGCTCCCCGCTGAGCAGAGAGCCCGACGTGGGGCTCGATCCCAGGACCCTGGGACCACGACCTGAGCCGAAGACAGAGGCCTTAACCCACTGAGCCACCCAGGCGCCCCACCAAAATCATTTATTGAAGCCCTAACTTCCAATGTGATATATTTTGAGATAGGGCCTATAAGGAGGTAATGAAAGTTAAATTAGATCATAAGGGTGGGGCCATTATTCCTTATAAGAAGAGGAAGAGATACCAGAGATTTCCCTCTCCATGCACCCACAGAGAAGAGGCCATATGAGTGAGGTCTACAGTAAAAAGGCAGTTATCTACAAGTCATAAAGAGTGCCCTCACCAGAAACCAAATTTGCTGGCAGCTTGATTAAGTATATCTAGACTCCAGAGCATGAGAAAAGAAATTTATGTTAAGGAACAAAGTCTGTGGCATTTTGTTAGGGCAGCCCCAGCTGACTGATAAATTCCCTCTCCCTAGATTTCTGCCCGTGGGAAGCCTCTAGCTCCCAGCTCCATGCTGGACAACACTGTCCTCCCTGCTGGAGGCACAAGTGACATGTGATATTTCTTGTCTTTGCGGCATTGGAGCTATTGTTTCCCAGATCTTGTCTTCTTTCTTTTTGGTTTCCTCTACAATTGTGCTGGCATGTGACCCCATAGAGCTTCTTGAGAAAAGGTGTTTTCAGGAAAAAATTTTTGAATCTTGGATGCTGAATATCTGTTTTTTCCTTTATACTTTATTCATAGTTGGATAGATAAAGAATTGGAGTGAAAATCACCTTTCCCTTAGAAACTTTCCTCAAATATTATTGATAAAATATCTATTTGCCATTATTTGATGGAAAATTTGGTTTCTTGTTCATTGATTTATTTGTTTTTGTTTCTTAGTCTGGAAGCATTTAGACTCTCTTTTCAGTGTTCTTTTCTCATAATAATGTACATGGATTTCTGTATTTTCATTTATTTTTATAGCCATTTAATATTTTCTATTAACCTAGTGGCATATCAGTCATAGGATTCAGCTTGTAGGGGCTCCTAGAGATCAGATTTAGGAAAAAATGAGTACATAAAGTAAAAATAATAATAATGTAGGGGCCCCTCAATGGCTTAGTTGGTTAAGCATCTGACTCTTGATTTGGCTCAGGTCATGATCTCAGGGTTGTAAGCTAGAGCCCAAGTCAGGCTCTGGGCTCATTGTGGAGCTTGCTTATCTCTTACCCTCACCCTCCCACTTGCACTGCTTTCTGTCTCTCTCGGTCTATCTCTCTCTTTCTCTAAAATAAATAAATCTTTAAACAGTAATGATGGATAACAATGTGACTAAAAAGTAGTAAAAATCCAGGAGTCCTTAATGATACCTAAAGAGAGAGAGAGAGAGTGAGAAAATGCCAGACTATAAATGTAAAAGAAATGACAGGATTTGAAAACAACATTTTGTTGCCTTCCATATGATGATTGATTCAGGCAAACATTGTCAATGGATGCTAAAACCACTCACTGGATAGAAGGTGATTGTGAAACAGCATATTCATAGTCTCAAAATGCTGCCCCATTCATAATTATATCAGGGAAGATATATATCTTCCCAATAGATATATCCAGTGTTCACCAGCTTCATTAAATAATCAGACTCAGCATCACCAATATTGGGAATAATATTTTGGATTTCCGAGATTTTGTCTGATTGTCTTTCCGGATTGTCTTTGTCGGATTGTCAATTCCGAGAAATTGTCTGATTTTTCTTTTTCCTTGACACTGTTTTTATTTTTTTAATTTATTTTATTTTTTTAAAAAGATTTTATTTATTTGACAGAGAGAGAGGGATCACAGTAGGTAGAGAGGCAGGCAGAGAGAGAGAGGGGCTAAGCAGGCTCCCCGCTGAGCAGAGAGCCCGATGCGGGGCTGGATCCCAGGACCCTGAGATCACGACCAGAGCCGAAGGCAGAGGCTTAACCCACTGAGCCACCCAGGTGCCCCTTGACACTGTTTTTAAATTTTTATAAATGTAACCTTTTTTCTATATCTCTGTGAACACTAATTAGAGTTATATTACATTTCTCTTCTCTACATGAATAATCTCTTTCTCCAAGGGTATGCCTTATCCATGATAACATTAGTCTTGTTCTTGTATCTCTTGTAGGTTTTATTCTAGTATCTCTTGGTAGCCAAGAATGTACTGATAGCTAACCTTGAGCATTGTGTACTAAAAGAGGCTTCTTAAGCGAGTGAGTTTAAGTTTAGTGTGAGTACTGGAAGGGGATGTTAGTAGCTCATAGACTCTGAGAATCTTCCATATCTAGGGTCCAAGTTTTCTGTAAGGCAGGCTGTTTTCCAACTTAGTTATAACATCCCTGCATATTTTTAAGCTATGGTTCCACCTAAACCTTGCAAGTCAACAGTCTTTCAGCAACTTCCCATCCTCCAGAAAGTTTTGAGTCTTTTCATCTGCAAACGGCCTCTCTCTGGTGCTTTTTATTGTTATGGACTTATTATAGCTTTTTTTCCTCCTCCACTGTTATTTTTCAGTCAGTTTTTGTTGCTGTAACCACCAACCATATTAGCTAAGTGGCTTGTAACACAGATTTATTTTCCAGTTAGATTGTCTGAATGCTCTGGGTCAGCCACTGTACTGCTTGACCATGTTGGTTAGGCCAGCATGGTTAAGCCTCCATGTCTTCTCATTGTGGCACCCAGGGTGAACGAGGAGCTTGTACCTAGGCCTTATTGTTCTTATAGACAATAGGAACACAAGAGGCACATTGTCAAGCCACATATGTCCACTGAAAGTATCTGCTTGGACTGTGGCATTAAAACTTTGACTCAGGTACGATTGGCCAAAGGCAATCACATGGCGAAGCTGAAAGTCATGAGGGCTGTTAAACATATACTATCTAGAGGGAAGCATGGCCACAGTGGGGCAGAGATAAATAATTGTGAACATATAAAATATAGCTTTTTACCATTGTGCTAGTGGAGGGAGGTAAAGAGTACTCCACCCATGATCCATATGAACTTAGTCAAGTTACTTAATCTCTCTATGCCTCAGTTTCTTCATATGTAAAATGAGGATGAAAATGTCATTTATATTAAAGAGTGGTTGTGAAGCTCAAATGGGTAATGTAGGTGAAGTGCTTGGTTTGGTGCCAAGTGCACAGTAAACAATTAAGAAGTGTTAGGGTTCATGATTTAGATGGTGACCATGATTGTCATGAACAGGAAAGTCTTTTGGGGATCTTTAAATATTTCTTTGTAAGAGATGTTCTGCCAAAAGAACATGAATACATTTCAGTAGTGGAAAGTTATACCATTTGAAATATATATGAGGCATGTATGTATTCCCACAGTTAGAAAACCACCCCACTTTTCATCACCCCTGGAATGACAGTGGGGAACACTCAAAAGATCTGGGAAATATGGAGATTTATGTCTATTTTCAGAACATATAATGATCAACTTAAAATTATTCAAATTCAGAACCTCCAGCACTAGCAATATTTTTGCTTTTTTTGTTGATGTCGTATGGAACTTAAATATTAAACAAACTTGACAGTTTGGCAGGGAAGCAAAGCTTCATTCTGCATCTGGTTTCTCTGAACAGAAGTATGTAAAGGAAAAGGAATGTGATTATTTTTGCTCCATTGTTCTTGGAAAGATAATATCAAATAAATATTTGAGAGCTTAAAATGATTTTTCCCAGCTTGAGGATATATTTGTTCCTTTTTGTTTCTTGCTTGCTTTTGTCAAGTAAAATTTATTTATTGTATCTTAACAAGTTTACCGTTTTTAGCATTTTTTAAATGTTATATACCCGGATTATTTGAGTTTGAGATAAATGTCTGAGAAAAGGTATGCTCTTACCAATGCCTACGGCAAAATTGAAAAAAATCATGAACTTTACAAACTAAAACTTCACACTTTCTCTAATTCCTGCCACAAAAGGAACAATGTGTTAATATTTTAAAATACTTTAAATATTTTATTGATTTTATATTTGGCATACAAAAATACTTTTATATAATAATAGTAAGAAATTTAAATGTGGTGTCACCCCAGGTTTGCTCATTCTTGACAAATGATATTTTCACTTGGGAAAGAATGGTAAATTATTTGTAAATATTCTAAGATAATAATGAAACCAAATATTATTAGTCTTTAGCTTTGGAAGTCATTGTATACTGGGCTAAAATTGACATTCTTGGTATTTAAAACCCAGTAGATATTTCCCTAGGTTTGGAGAAAAGAGGATCTGAATGAACATACTCACTTCTAACATAGGGGGAGAGAGAGTATGTGATTTGAAGGAAACAAAAACCATAACCTAATTTTGAAATTCCACAAGTCCAGAAATTGTTTCTTTCACTAAATATCCTGGGGAAATAGCTATGAATATTTAATAATAGCAGAACCTTCTCACACTGTGCAAGTCATTAGGTCAGATCACGAATCCTTTGAACTTTGAATTTTCCCTGCAAATGATCAAGGGACTAGAAGCTCAATGGCAATGAACACCAGAACTTTATGTCCGTAAACACAAAAGTGGGGGAATTGTCAAGGATTATGCTTGACCAGGGGCAATCCAACCATTTCTGGTCTTCGCTGTGAAACCTCTTACTACGTGACTTTCACACATCATACCTCAGCTCTTGTGTCAAAGATGACGACTGATGATGTTTTAAATGATTGTAATGGTGTTTTCAAATGTCCTGTGTGCCATTTAGTTTAATTTTTTTGGGCAGATTTGAGTTTTGTTTTACAAGAAAAATATGTTTCTCAAGAGTTTTACTGCATTCATAGAATTAGCTAGTATGTGTCACATGGTCCACTGATATCTCTAGTACGCATTTCTTTCTTTTTTTTTTTTAAGATTTTATTTATTTATTTGAGGGAAAGAGGCAGGGATATTGAGAGAGAGCATGAGCGGGAAGAAAGGAAGGAGCAGACTCCCAGCTGAGCAGGGAGCCTGACATGGGACTCGATCCCAGGACCCTGAGCTGAAGGTGGATGCTTAACCAACTGAGCCACCCAGGCATCTAGTATGTACTTCTTGACGAAAAATGGTTGGTTGCAGGCTTAGTCTGTCAAAGGTATTTAAGCCAAGCTGGGTTACAACTGTGCTCTCATCACATTTTCTCATACATATATACACGACTTGCCTCAAATGAGAAGATCCAGACTTAAAGTAACCACGATTAAGGGGATAACCAATTTTTGCATTTCCCCTCAGCGTATGGGGACAGAGAAACACATTGGAATTGGTTGTCAACATCTGGTAATTTGTAAGATCTTGAAACAATCATATTAGGCCTGCAGCAGTATAATTGAATACAGACAGTGGCCTCTCACTGCATCAGCATGCATCCTACTGCAAAGTTTGCTTTGCAGAAGAGGATTCTGGCAGCTTTTGTCCAGGCTGATGCATTTCAGCTGCACTTGTCTCAGTGCCTTGGTGATAGGGACCTCAAAGACAGGAGGGCTACTCTGGCTAAGGATGTGGGCAAAGAAGACAGAGCTACTGTACTTAAAGAATGTGAAATACAGGGTGCCTGGGTGGCTCAGTGGGTTAAAGCCTCTGCCTTTGGCTCAGGTCATGGTCCCAGGGTCCCGGGATCGAGCCCCACATCTGGCTCTCTGCTCCGCGGAGAGCCTGCTTCCTCCTCTCTCTCTCTGCCTGCCTCTCTTGCCTACTTGTGATCTCTGTCTGTCAAATAAATAAATAAAATCTTAAAAAAAAAAAAGAATGTGAAATACAAAGTACTTCTTGGAACAGAAGAAAACAAAGGAAACTTCTGGGTTTGTTTTATAACCTCCTGAGTCTACTTGAGAAATAGCCTTCCAGTCCATTACATGGGTTCTGGAGGGCAAGGAAAGAGGCAGTGTGCTATGCTTGTAAAATACTTTCACATCCAATAGCCCAAGTCTCAGATTAGTGCTGCTTCAGGTCATAAACATTCGTTAAGGTTCACTCTACCCTAACACAGGGCTAGGCTCAGAAGAGCGCAATAAAGCATAGACAGAACTTGAACTTGACAATATCAAGTATGAAGCAAAAGGCACTCTCATACACTCGGGGTGGAAACATGCATTGGTACACACTGTTGAGAGTGACTACAACTGGCACAACAGAAAAGGGCCAGATATGCCATTTTTAAGAGTTTAATCTAGAACAGTTACTGCACAAATAACTGAGGAAACATGAACACGGATACTTATTTTAGCATTACTGGAAATATGTGTCCACTTGGGAATAGTTTAAACATCTACTACTGGAAAATGAAAAAAAAAAAATAAAAAGCATTACTAGGTTTATAGGAAGCAGAGTGAATAGATCTCAAAAACAGAAATATGAGTTAAAAAGGAGCAAGATGTATGAAACAATATTTATGTAAAGAAAACTCAATCAACATTGAATATATATTTGTGCAAAAGTATAAAAACTTACTCTAAAAATGTCTCTATTCATTATTTTGGTTGTCTCTGAGGGTGGAAAGAAGTTGCATGAGATAAAATTTAAAAGCTTAGATTATTTTGGAATTTTTTATTTATCTAAAAAAAAGTAGAGCTTTAATACTTGATAAACCAGTGTCATAGTTCTATGGTCATATTTATAGCTTGCTTTACACTAATCTGTATTTTATAAGCTTTCATTGTTCCTGCCCTCATAGTACTTACAGTTTAGGTTCAAATGGTAAACTCTGCCACAGAATTTTCCTATGCCAAAACATTTCAGAGAAAAAAGAAGAGGACCATGAGAGTCCCCATGATCCTTTCAGGGGTGCACAAATTCAAAACAATTTCCATAATAACACTAAGATGGCATTTTCTGTTTTTACTCTTATATCCTCACAAGTACACAGTGGAGATCTTTGGAAAATATATGATGTGGAATCTTGCAACAAATTGAATGCAGAATCAGATAAGAAAATCCAGCTGTCTTCTATTAAGTCAGACATTAAAGAGATTTGTGACAATGTAAAACAATGCCATTCTCAGTAAAAATGGTTTTGATTTGAAAAATATAGGTCTACTTTAATAAAAAATATAATGTTTACATCCACATGTAGTGGATTTATTATTGTTATTTTAAAGGAATACATAAATATATATTTACAAATTTTCCCAGTTTTTATTTTCATAAACAATAAATATAAATAACCATAGCCTATGTAAATTAAACCTCTTTGGATTGTCAACAATTTTTAAGAGTGTGAAGTGTACCTGAGATCACAAGGTTTGAGAACTACTTGGGCCAGATTATGGCTAGAAGTGATTCCAGAGGAAGTGGTATTAAATTTGTCAGAGGATATAAAGAGTGCATTCAAATGGAGAGGGCAGCATCGTAAAACATTGTACATTAAGAAACCCAAGAACGAAATAAAATCAAATTATAAAGTTAAGGAAAATCTCAATAAAAGGAATTTTTCCCCTTTAGGAGTAGCCTAAAATAAGAATTTTTGTAGTGATTATTCAGTAAAATTTGTTTATTTTTTAAAAGTTTTTTTCATAGGCACTGGGACATCTGTAAAGAGGAAGTTTCATTCTCTGTCCTGCAAAAACTCATAGTTTAATACATACATACAAAGTGCTTTAAAAAAAAGATTTATTTATTTATTTGAAAGAGAGAGTGTGGGTATGTGCTTGTAGGGGAAGAGGCAGAGAGAGAGAATCCTCAAGTAGAGTCCTTGGGAGCAAGGAGCCCAACATGGGGTTCTATGTGGGGTTCCCCTCTGGGCCTATCCCACAGCCCACAAGATCATGACATGAGCTGAAACCAAGAGTCAGAGGCTCAACTGACTGAGCCACCCAGGAGCCCCTAATTACAAAGTGCTTTAATAGAGATAGCTATATTGTGAAATGAATGAATGAAACACATTATAGACTGGTCCTTGATTTCTCTAGTAGTTTTTTGCTACTTAAGAAATATTTTTAGAAAAATAAAATGCTATGCTATAGCTTTGGAAGAATAAATAAATATAAAATTACAAGTTTCTTGCAGTCTGTTTGTTTTAATGCTTTAACCAGGTCTGTTGAGCTTATACCAATGGATATGAACATTGTATCAGTCAGGATAGACCAGGTTGGCTGCAGTAACAAACAACCTCTAAATTTCAGCAGCTTAAGACAACAAATGTTTATTTTCCCCTTATGCTCTGTGTCTATGCTATGTGTCTGTCCATCGCAGGTTGGTGGGAGGCTCTGCTCTATTTAATTATTAGACACCAATTTGTGGCACCACAGTCTCATATACATCTTAAGGATTCCTTGTCATGGGGGAGACAGGTTAGGAAGTCAAGCTCTATCAATTATAATTATACAAAGCATTCCTGAAAGAGACATGTAGCTTCTGCTCATATTTCATTGACCAAAGCTAGCTTCATGGCCTTGCCTAACTACTGAAAGCAAGGGATAGGAATAGTTATGGAGAAGTAATATTTTATTAAACTGGAGATAGAAATAGACCAGGTGTCAGGGAAGACTAGAAATGCCCAATGCAAGCACTGCTTGAGAAAAATAAATTACAGCAAATGTCTGGTTCTAGACTAGGGAATTTCTCCAACTGAATCAAATTCAAGAAGGGTATTTCTCCAGCTGAATTAAATTTCTTCAAGCTGAATCAAACTTCCCGTGGTGTCAGTTTCCCCTCCTTCCTAAACCCTCTAGCTTCATTTCTTCGCTCCTTTTTAAATGTAGAGATCTCAAGTTTTGTGGTAAATATGGGTTAGTACCTATTTTCAGAGTTGAGTTGACAGGCTGAGAAATCTTATTTCCATTGCTGAACCTTAGCCAGACTTACATGGCAGTGGACAAATACATCTGGAAAGTTCTGCAAAGTCAGATTTGGATTTGGCACTTGGATCTACTTGTCAAAAGTAAGACAGCCACATAATACGGACCATCTCTGATGAACTTATTTAGGTTGGCAGGAGACCAGAGCTGCATTCTTTTGGATCATCCAAATTCATAGACTGTGCCTACTAGGAGGGTTGCCTCATAACCTTTTTAGGGCATTTGGGCAGAAAGTACAAGTTGCTGTTGTTTTCATGTTTTATTCATTCTAGGGAAGAAGATGAAATAAAATCTTCATCCAGGAAGATGGTATGAGACATGAAATAACAGGCCAATGTTGTAGAATTTAAAAAGAGATCTTGAAAGTCAGTTGGTACAACCACACATCTGATGTTTGGATCTTTTCTGCAACATTCCATCCAAATGATCATAAGCTTTAAACCCTGCAGTGGCAGCAACCACAACAGCCCAGTGTCATTCATTCTACCTTGGAAACCTCTGACTACTAAAATTACATTTTATATTGTGCCAATGTCTATGATTTAGTAATAGAGGTATGCTTGCATAGTTGAAAGAAACTATGTATGCTATTATGATTCCTGGAGAGATGTGTTTTATCCCATTTGCTTCTCACACCAACTCCAGGAAGCAGGTATTATTATTATTAGACAGATACAAAACTGAGACTCAGTGGGTCTAAGTGACCTGGTGAAGGCGGCAGTATTGAGTTGTAAACTGGGGATGAATGAATGATTGTGCTTTCCAATATCACTGTGACAGAAGTAAAGAAAAAAATCATCCATCTGCTCCGCTTGAATACAAGCACATATATAAGTGATATTGAGTTCATTGGTGACATAGTATTTCTTCAAGAATGTGTAACAGTGATCTCAAGGAGACCATCTATAGCTGCCATCCCTGTCTGATTTTCCAGGCTGGCCTTCAGACTTTCTACGGATAGTTATTGTCTTTTCAGTCTTTTAGGAAAGCTCAGTGCTGGCCAAATAAGTGCTCAAAGCAGAACTGATGAATGCGTATATGCATCAAATATTCTTCCAATAAACCCTAACACATAAACTATGATTTTTGCAACAGAATTTTTGGTTTTAACTAAAATCAGAGCCTGCACTTTATCTGGGGACTATGTCTAGCAAAGCAGCCATTTTCAACTATGCAGAAAATCACCGAAACAGACAGCCAACTCACCTCTCAAGGGTTATTTGTTGAACACAACATGTCCAACAAACCAGCCAACCAACTAGCCAAACAACAACAACAACAACAACAACAACAACAAATCAAGGTCTGAATCACAAGTGATGCATTAGTAATTCAATCTCTGAACGTAATAACCACCTTTCCTATGCTGCCCGAGTAGGAGAGTGGCCTTTTGCTTCCCCCGAGCCACAACACTAAATCAATATTCCCATATCAAAGATATTTTGAAAAAAGAAGAATGATGGAAAATATGAACCTTGGCTTCCTGTTCCTGAGGCAGAATAATTTATCCCCACTAAACGTTAGAAATTGGATCGCTTTGGCTAATTCCCCAGGAAAGCAACAACAGGTGTGGAAGGGACCCACAAAAGGAAAGAATGTAACACACGTCTACTTTATTCTGGCATGCAAGGAAGGCTCTGGGATTCTCACTTCATTTCTTCTTGTTTTTATTACTTCTAACATTCCTCTTCTGCAAATTCAAGTTTCTGTCATGAATTACACACTCCTAGATGCTTATATTCAGAGAGGGTTAGGTTTGGATTCAATTGTAACCCAATGTTTCAATTTTATCCAGCACAGTCTCAGCCTGGTGAATACGTACATTGTCTGGAGCCTTCTGAGTCCAAGAACTTCTAAGCAGAAACAGTTAAGTTTTTCCATTGTTCTGGAACAGAAGCACTGTATCCAGTAAGTATATGAGGCCACAACTAACTTCTTTAAACATGTCCTTTTGGCCTTTGAATGACTCCAACTCAATATCCTCAAAGTCCTAGGGCTGTAGGGGCTGAATAAATGCCAAGTGAATTAGGAAAGTACACAACATTCTAGTTCTTATCAGACTAACAGGGCTTTTAAAAGAGGATGTGTGGGGGTGCAGAAAGCTGTAATCAATAAGGATAAATTCCATTTAAATACTCATTCAAGCAGAATTAGAAGACAAAATGGATTCCAGCACTCATTTGATCTATGTGTAAATTAGTGTTTTTCCTTTTTTGCATTATTATAATGAACATTTTTAAAAAGTCATATAAACAATTGTTTTCTTTCTTAAGATGACTATCTTTAAATAGCAACTAAGCATTTACTACTTTTACATTCTTCCATTTCTCTAATTCTTACTGTCAGATCACTTTGGAATGCAAGCCTTGATTCCTCCTCTGAATGCATATGCAATTTATTTGCCTCTATTTTTATTCTTTGGAGATTTTTCTCATTTTCCCCCTTTCTCTATTATTATGTGCCAAAAGAATTCTGTGAGACCTCCAGGATTCATCGATATGTCCATTAGAGAAAAGAATGCAGTTCAAATGCAGAGATTTGTTTTTGCATAGGCAAATTACTTCTCCTTTTTATGCTTTGATTCCTAGTTTGTAATTAGACTAATAATAGTCTCTATCTCAAGGGGTTGTGATGCTTACATGATTAATATCAAGCGCTTTCCACAATGCAGGCTGCATAGTAAATTCAATAAATATCAGTCTTATTACTAACATTATTTTTGTCTTTGTTACTCAATAAATGCTGTACAAAGTATTGAGCTAGGTGCATTAAGGATACAAAAGAAGAATAAAACGTGGTCCTTGCATTTCAAGAAAAGACAGTATTAATAAAGGGAAGACCTATGTGCAGATAGTCAGGATGAACATTAAAAAATGCTGCCAGAGTGGTATCAGTTGAGGGGGGTTTTGTTTGGGGGATTTGGTTTGGGGGCTTGGGAAAAGGGTTAGGATTCCTTCCCTTCAAAGGAATCATTGAAATTTCTAATAAAGTGATGGCATTATTTAACTGAAACTTGACAGAGCATTAAAAAACAAACAAACTGAGAACAAAGCTGTGCTGTAACATTATATACTATCTATTTTTTAAAAACTTTATTTTATTTCATTTTTTTCAGTGTTCCAAAAGTCATTGTTTATGCACCATGCCCAGTGCTCCATGAAGTACTGCCCTCCATAATACCGACCCCCCAACCCCCCAAAACAAGTTAAAAATAGTACTTGTTTTAATTTGCATAATTTTTCTTTATCGAATGAGGTTATACCTTTATTCATTGCTTATTTGGATTTGTGAATCTATGTGACTTGTCACTTTATGTCCTTAGACTGTTCCTCATGAGATTCTGTGCTTTTTTTTCTGTTGTGTAAAAGCGTACTCTAGTTTATGAGTCACAAATATTATATTAATAGATTTTTAAATATCGATCCTTGAATTTCTAAAATTAACTCCACTAAATTTGGCTGTATTCTTTTGTGATGTCGGATTCTACTTTCTAAATGAGATGCTTGTATGAAATTGTCCCCATTCCAGCAGTCTGTCCCCTGGAAAGGGGTGAAAAAAATTACATATCCTCAAACTTCCAGGTGCCAGGCCCTTTCTATAGCATTTGGAAATAAAGACCTGTTTTGCCTCCTCACCCAGCTCTCACCTTGAAGGTGGAAAAGGAATGCATTGGAAGTGAAAGGGAAGAGGGATTTTTTTTTTTTTTTGGACAGTGTTGCTAGCATTTGTATCATTTCTTCTTCTCCTTCTTCTTCTTTTTTCTCTCCTTCTACTCCCCACATGGAAGAGAAGATTTTTCTTTACCTCAAGCTAAGTAAGGACTTGGGTATGTGACATGTGTCCCTCTCAGGTTGGGGAGAAAAAAGAACATTCCGGCATATTGTATTTTCCAAAAAAAGCCAGAGTAATATGCTCTCCCAGAACATGACCAGTTGCAGGAAAAGGAGGAGTCTCTTTGCCTCCCATTGAACCTGGGTGGAAAGGGACTGCTTCATCAAGAGCACAGAATGATGCTGTGTGACTTCCAAGGCTAGATCATACAATGATATAACTTCCATCTGACTCCTTTTCCTTGGCTTGCCCGTTCTGGACAAAGCTGGCCCCCTAGCTGTGAGGAAACCCCACTTAGCCCACATAGGTAGGCTGTCTGGAGAGGAACTGAGATTCCAGCCAACAGCTCACATTATCCACTGACTTATAAGTGAACTACATTTAGACTCTTGCAGATTGGCAGCAAGCCAAGGATGTGGGATCTCTTCAATGGGAGGAGGTGAATATGCCAGCCTAGAAGAGATTCCACTGGAGAGAGAGGCCTGGAGAAGTAAAGTGACCCAGTTGAGAGGGGACTGACATACACAGAGGTTGAGGGAGATGACAGAGTAAGGAGAGATATTATTAGATCACTCAAGGCAGAATATCGAAGAAGCTTTAGTAAACACCGTGGGAAAGAAACCTCTTTTCTCTGTCTTTGAAGTCTTAAGGCACTAGTGCCAAATTCCAAGTGTAGTCTTCCAGGTTTACTGTATTCTTTTCCACCTTGTTCATAATCCCAAGCCATAAACTGTAGCTAGCAAGAAAAAAAGCTATGAGCTTTATCAGGAGCTGGTTTTGAACAGAGAATGGAGAGAAAAAATGAAGTGTTATTTACTTTACTATTTACTTCATGCTACCAAATCTGTCTCATTTATTTAAAAGGTCTATAAATTTTGTCTTCTTTTTTGACAGTGTCATGAAGTATTGATGTGAATATTTTAACTGTTTCTTAAAAAAACTCAGAAGCCTTAAACAGCACTGTGTTGACATCATTGATGTTTTGATGAATTCACCTGTAAAACTGACTCATCTTGATATTTTCTTTGGGAGAGGAAGCAGAGGCATTTTTGGTCAAATTTATCCATAATAATTAGTGTCTGCAGATTTTCTATATTTTTCTGAGGTCAGTTTTGATAGACTCTATTTTCCTAGAATATTGCCATTTTTATCTACATTTTAGTTGAGTCCAACCGATTATGGTCTTAGACATAGAATTTGTTAAGGAGGGTTTTCATCTCCATCTATTTTTCTTAAAATTTGCTCATGATGGTCATTTATTCTTAGCTGGATTCCTAAAAACCATGGGTATCTGGCTGACTACAACTCTTTTCCTTGTTTGCAGTCAATTTTTTTCACCACATCCATATTGTAGGCTTTTGATAGTCATTTTTTGCTGGTTTGCAGCCATAACCTAAAACTTTCACATCTGCAGGCGAATGAGTGTGTGCCTGCATGTGTGTGTGGGGGGGTTCTGTTCAGAGCTCTGTTCCTGGATTGCAGATAGATGCTTTCTTTCTGTGTCCTCTCATGGTAGATAGAAAGAAAATGAGCTCTCTGGTGTCTAATTCTTAGATGAGCATGAATCTCATCAGACCAAAGCCCCAACTTCATGACTTCCTCTATTCTCGGTTAATACCCCCAAAGCTCTGTCTACAAGTACCATCCCATTGGGGGTTGGGTCTTCAACATATGAATTCTGGTGTCACACATTCAGTCTATAACGTGTAGTCAAACATACGCATACACATGAAAGGTGGCTTTCAGATAAAGTGTTTGATTGGAGGGCTGAAAGAAGAGGTAGTGAACCATATGGTTATCTAGAGGAAGAGCATTCCAAGGAGAAGAGAGAGACAGGTTCAAAGGCCCTGAAGCTGGAGGAATTTACCTGGTACATTCAAAGAGCAGTGTGGAGGCCCATGTGGCCGGCTGGAGGGAGAGAACAAAGGAGGGAAGAACACCAGGTGATGAGATTAAACAGCAAATTAGGGCCTAGATCATGGTAAGATGCCAGGTGGGAAAGGAAGTGTGAGAACCTCTATAGCCAAGGAGTAATAGAGCACAAAACGTAATCCTTGTACAAAGTGATGTTATGCTTTAGGAGCATATGGTATTATGATATGCTGGTATTTCTGAAGCATTTTAAAACAGAGAAATAGAGGAGTTGCATGGGAATAGAAGTGTGTATGGAGTCACAGCTCATCGATGCTGAGTGTCCATGCTGATGTTTAGTCATTGTTCTCTTTGTTAGAAAAAATGCATCCCACAATAACAATCCCTCTCCCTCTCCATTTTTGTGAAACACCATTATTTAAATGTAATTTGTCAGATATTTAATTTTTTAAGATGTTCAATTCTTAACTAAAGTGAATGAGTAACATTTTGATATTAATATTATATAGCGATTCAAGTGTAAAGATGTAAGTATTTAACTTAATAATGGGTTGCCTGTGTATTTTTTTTTTTAAAGATTTTATTTATTTATTTGTCAGAGAGCAAGCACAGGCAGACAGAGTGACAGGCAGAGGCAGAGGGAGAAGCAGGGTCTTTGCTGAGCAATAAGCCCGATGTGGGACTCGATCCCAGGACGCTGGGATCATGACCTGAGCCAAAGGCAGCCGCTTAACCAACTGAGCCACCCAGGCATCCCTACCTATGTATTATTATAAGGGAAAACAGAAGAATATTACCTGCAAGAAACTGTTGACCTTGATTATGCTCTGACTATGCATCATAGTGCTACCCTTGCAATATCCACCTCCCAAATATTTCAAAAGGGAGAAGTTAAAGAGTCAGACTAACAAAATGAACTTCTGTGATCAGATATAATTCTGCATTTTAGTTGAGTCCAACTGATTATGGTCTCAGTCATAGAATTTGTTAAGGAGGATTTTCATCTCCATTTATTTTTCTAAGAGGTAGAGGAATGGTGGCTGGGGCTAACATGCCAGATAGCACTCGTTTATTCCCCCTTTCTATCCAGGGTCCACATGCATCACCAGTGATGCACTTTTTTTTTGGTCATATGAAGCAAGGAGACTCTGAAGGAAATTGTTGACATAAAAGGAGAGAAAAAGGAAGGATGATTTCCTGAATTATGTAATGAGAAATAAGAGATATATCAGGGCGCCTGGGTGTCTCAGTCGGTTGAGTGCCTGACTCTTGTTTCAGCTCAGGTCATGATCTCAGGGTTGTGGAATTGAGTCCCACATTAGCTTCATGCTCAGTAGGGAGTCTGCTGGAGATTCTCTCTCCCTCTGGCCCTCTGCTAAAACAAATAAATAAGTCTTTAAAAATAGAAAGAAGAGATATATCAGTAAGCATATTATTTTTTTTTGATGTATATATTGCATTTCACCAGTTTGTAGTAAGTTACAACAATATCTGATATCTGTGTTTTGTTTCCTTGAATAACAGTTTGAATGATATCATTCTAAGAAAAGGATTATAAAATTTAGGATCATTCCTCCACTAAAACAGCAGTGACTAGATTAACCAAATGATTCCAATAGCCAAGCAGTTACAAATCAGACAGACAATCATTCCATAGCCTATCATTTTTTATGAAAGAAAAACTTGTGGTAGGGTTTTAACAATAATATAGGTTAAAGAAGCAATCCGAAATAAAAAAATCTTTGTCCTCAGTCATGAGGTGGTATCATCCCTCAAGACAGTGGTTTCCAAATGTACTCATATCCTACTTCTCTGCTAATGACACCTTCACTGTTCTGTGGAGAAATGGGTTAACAACAATGTGGTTTGTTTTGTTTTTCAAAGCAGTAAATGTAATCAACTTAAAAATCTGTCCTTTGGGACGCCTGAGTGGCTCAATGGGTTAAAGCCTCTGCCTTCGGCTCAGGTCATGATCTCAGGGTCCTGGGATCAAGTCCCACATCAGGCTCTCTGCTCGGTGGGGAGCCTGCTTCCTTCTCTCTCTCTCTGCCTTCTTGTGATCTCTGTCAAATAAATAAATAAATAAATAAATAAATAAATAAATAAATAAATCTTTTCAAAAAAATCTGTCCTTTATTTTCATATTATATCTTTCTTACATTTTTGGTGTTAAAATGCTTGTTCCTTTAAAAAATAGGGGTGCCTGGGTGGTTCAGTCGGTCAAGGGTCCAACTCCTGATTTTGGCTCAGGTCATGATCTCAGGGTTGTGAGATCGAGGCCATGTGGGGCTCTGCACTGGGTGTGGAGCCTGTTAGAGATTCTGTCTCCCTCTTCCTCTGCCACTCCTGGCTCCCCGACTCCTTCTCTAAAAAATCTTCTGAAAAACAAAGAAGAAAATAGTTAATAATACTTTTTTTCCTGGAAATTTCTCTTGCCTGACTTTCTCCAAGTTCTCAACATGGCTAAGATTGTTAATGAAGACAGTTCATTAGTAAGGTGTCATTTGGGCTTCCATTTTTATTTCCAATCTCCTTTGCTTTGCTTCTCAGCTGACTCTGTTTTAGATCAGTTGCCTGCAAAAGCTAAGAAAAGGTAACATTCTCATGTCTTGTCACTCTAGATTTCTCTTTGAAGATTATATTTCTCTTGGCAAAATATCACCTTTTCTCTCCTTGCATTACTCCTTCTGCAGGAGGGTTAAACATTCCTACCCTGTTGATATCAGAAAAGACCATGTAATTTACTTGCATCAATAAAAGGTGAGTGGAAGTCACATTTGTCATTAGGAGCCATTTTCTGGTTCATGGTCTCTTATCACGGTCTAGTGTATCATATTCTCTTCTCTCCCACTTAAGAAGACTACCAGAGTTAAAGTGGCAGAGATGTTATCTTAAGCTTTCTTCTAGAAATATTAATTGTATGCTTAGGTCTATGAGAAAAATTTAAATTTAAATTTAATGTTGCATACGGTGTGATGTAGATATCAAGGATCTATTTTTTTTAATGGGGATATTTACTTATTCTAACACCATTGATTGGATATCATTCAGGCTTTGAGTTTCCTTGCTTGAGCAGACAAGAATACTATAAAAATTCTGACATGTTTGGAGTAATAGCATTTTCCTATGTTGTATAAATTAATACTACACAACTCAGCATTATTGGATCTCTCTTCAATATGATGGCACTCTGCAGGGGAGAAAGAATTGCAGAGGAAAACTTTTAGAAATTGTATCCAAATAAATTGGTTAATTAGCTAAGAATGGGGGAAGGGTTGAAGAAAATGTTTGGAAAGGGAATTGTATGAGGGAGGTAAGTGTTCATCTCTAATAATGAGAAGTTGGTAGTAATATCTAAGTTGAATAAATTAAAAATAGCTGTATAAATGTATGATTTAGAAAAGAAGAGTTAAATGGCAGGAAGTGTTTATTTAAAAATTTTTTTTTTGGAGATTTTATTTATTTATTTGTTAGAGAGAGCACAAGTGAGCACAAGCAGTGGGAGCAGCAGAGGGAGAAGCAAGTCTCTCACTGAGCAAGAAGTCTGATGCGGGACTCAGTCACAGGACCCTGAGATCATGACCGGAGCCAAAAGCAGACACTTAACCAACTGAGCCACCCAGGTGCCCCATAACTAAAACTTTAAAGATCTTCCTGTTGCTTAGGGAAATTTGAAGGAAAGCTTTACTGTTTTGCAATGGAAATCTTACAATTCGTTGACATTTCTCCAGGTATTTGCATATATTAGTTAAATTATTTTTCAAATGTTTTCAAAAACAGGGAAAAATGGTCTTCAGGGATGCACCCCATGTGATTTTCTGTAGGGAGAGAGGTTGAGGGACTTCGACCCTGTTTTATGTGTGGTGGTAGGGATTGAGTGAATTGAGTTTTCCCCCAAATTTTGTACATTGGATTCTAAACCCCAGTGTGTGACTATAGATAGGTCCTGTGAGGAGGTGACAATGGTCGTATGAGATCATAAGGATGAGGTCCCAATCCAAAAGAATTGGTGTCCTTAGAAGGAGAGGAAGAGACACCAGAGTTTCTCTCCACCCTGTCAGGGCACAGTGAGAAGGTGGCTGTGTGCAAACCAGGGAGAGAGCTCTCCCCAGAAACTGACCCTGCTGGACCTTGATGTGAGGCATCTATTTCACAGAGCTGTGAGAAAATAAAGCTCCTATCGTTTGAGACACCCAGTCTGTGGTATTTTGTTATGCAGCCCAAGCCAATTGGTATACATGTTGCAATTTTATATTTTTCTCATAATAAGCACATATCATTTCATGATGAAAATATTTAACTGTAGGGAAAAGAATTATGTTATAAAAGTAGCATCTCCATATTTCAGGAAATTTGAAAAATTGTAAAAATGGAGAAGAAATCCTGTATTTGTTTTTAGCCTTTTGTCTTGCAAATTTGTATCTGTACACATTTTATGGCTGTAATTATATTCTGTTTAAGTTTGATCTAAAATTCTGCATTTCCCGTGATAAGGTAAATACTAATATGCTTACTAATGTTTATAACTATAATTTAAAGGACTACAAAATATTTATTTGAATGGATATATTTTATCAATATTTTATTTAACCAATTTGTTTATGGCTGAACATTTTTGTTGTTTATACTTTTTGGCTATTATGAAAAACAGTGTACTAGATATAGCCAGGCATATGGCTTTTTAAAGTTGGACTTCTTTCCTTAGGATAGATTCCCAGAACTGCAATTACTGAGTCAAAAAGTACAAACATTTTTAAAATTCTTGATATATTTTGCCAAATTGCAAATTTGACAGTATTTACAATTCTAACAGCAAATTATGGAGAAGTTGATTGTACTTTACTTTGGGCAGCATTAGGCAGTATTTACTTAACTTTACTGCTATTTTTAGAGAAGAAATCAGATTTCATTTTTAAAATGTGCATTTCTTTTATTGCTATTCCAGACTGTTGAAGGTTGAGGGGGGATTAAGAGGGTTGAAGCCTTGAGGTGTGGTTGAGTCCTTTGGTGCCCCTCAGACAAGCAGCTGCTAGCTCTGAGTAGACACAAAGTCCCATCCCCCCACACCTTTGCTTTGAAGGAGTCTCTGCCATGAAATCTATGTTCCTACTGAGTGAACTGAGCTCAAAGACATGAAGGTGAACTCAAGGGCAAGATCTAACACTAGATTTCACCAACAGTGGAATGGGACCCAGTCAGTCATTTATGGAGTGCCCATATGCCACCAGAGTGTTGTGACACTGGAAGAATGTTTTTGTGGTGCCCTGAAGCAGTTCAAGGACTGCTAGTTCTCAGCATCCAATGCACGAGAAAATGAGGTGACCTAGTCCTCAGGTTTCTAGCACATCCTGGTTTGGCTGGAACTTTCTTAGTATTAGTCCTGAAAATCCCATGTCCCTCAATCCTTGGGAAACTGGGAGGGCTGGCCATCCTACCTGGGCCATTGTCCTATCTGTCACTTGCCAGTCGTGAATCCTGCACACATGGGCTCAGCTGTCTGAGCCTCCCCTCTTCCTCTGTGAATCCAGCAACTTCAAAAAGCTGGTCCCTAGATCCACTTCCAATTCTGAGATCTTGTTCTTTCTCCAATGCTTCCTTCATCTATTAGATTTGGTAAATCTAGACTCATCACAATCCCTTCATTCTAAGCATCTGATTTTAGATGCTCAGGCAAAGAGACTGAGGCTTGGGAAGTTAAATGCCTTTCTCAAAGTCATTTGATCAATGTAGTGACTGAGCCTCGGTTTCCCCACCCTCAAGCTAGTATTGTCTTGACTCCAAGCTCTTGTGTCCTCACATGATATGAAAGTTTAAAGAGTTGAATGATTCCTATAACAAAAACCTGT
This sequence comes from Mellivora capensis, assembly GCA_004024625.1. Lineage (NCBI taxonomy): Eukaryota > Metazoa > Chordata > Mammalia > Carnivora > Mustelidae > Mellivora > Mellivora capensis. The sequence continues at coordinate 43,412 of PISX010011208.1, forward strand.
GAACCTAATAAGTTGTTCAGCTGAGCTAAACACCTATGTCTTTACCCTTCACTCCTCAAGACACATCTCCTCTCTAGGCTATTCTGTGTGTGCTCACAGATCAACGCTCACTCCTTCTATATGACACTATCTTGACCCTATATGTGGACACAAACCAACTGGGGGTCTTGTGTCTCTGCCAGGAACTATTTCCCTCTCTCTCCAGGCCTCCTGTAGCTGCCCTTTTGTGATAATAGTAGCAAAAGCACCTCCTATAATATTCCAGTGTCCACCTCCTCTGAATCCCTACAGGCAGCACATACTTCTGAAAGGTTTGATGGGTTGATGCTTTGATATACTTCATGACTTCCTATTTCCTTGGGTAAATATCACAAATACAATGCACTGTATTAGTGCATTTTGTGTTAAAAAGCATTCTTAATCATGATTTACCACCATTTATATCTTAAAATAAAATTGATACAACTTTAGATTTTTTTCCCCTCTTATTATCACAGAGTTCTGGCAATTGCCTGTGAATATTTATTCTTTATTTACGGTGTCAGCGAAACACATTTGGCTGTGGGGAACAGAGTACCTGACAAACGTGGCTTAAATACCAGTATTCAATGCCATGTAACAGGTTGTGGGGAGGTCAGCCGCTTCAGGCATCCATGCCCCAGGCCACCTTCAGGGGTTTATCACCTTCATGACCTCGGGATGGCAAGTGCTACATTCTTTTGGACAGTGTCACAAGCAGATAGGAAGGTAGCAGCAATAAAAGAGGCTTTTTCTCTTGTTCTCTTTTGTGTCAGGAGCAAAACATTCCCTAGCAAACTCAAGCAGACTTTCTCTTACATCTTTGCCAAAACTTGGTCCTTTATCCAAACCTGCACCAAAGGGAAACCAACTCTCCACAAGTGGGCTTGGCTACATGCAATTATGGTGAATATTCCTGCTGATAGAGAATTGGGGTCTATAGCAATGAAGACCTATGCCCCTTTGGTTTCCGTTATTCAACCTAGAATTGGCTTTCTGATCTTAAGCCTTCCCATGTGACCTAAGGAGATGAGCAGGGGTTAGGTTATTATTATTTTTTTAATGTGTTTATTTTTTAAAGAGTTTATCTATTTATTTGAGAAGGAGAGAGAGAGCACGCACACAAGCAGCGGAGAGGGACAGAGGAAGAGGGAGAAGCAGACTCCCCGCTGAGCAGGAAGCCAGCCACCGGATCCCAGGACCCTGGGATTAATCATGACCTGAGCCAAAGGCAGATGCTTAACCAACTGAGCCATCCAGGTGCCCCTTAAATGTGTGTAGTAGAAATAAAACATTTAAACTTTTCCTTTTCATGACTGAATCAATCAAGTATTTGATGTGCGAAGGGTGTTGTGGCTCAGGAGTGGAGACGGTAAGCAAAGAAGTTAAAAGCTCCCAAATCTGCACTGCCTGCCACTGTCAGCAGCTTCAGAAACACGTCACTTGACTGGGATTCTTTGCCAGGAAAATGGGATGGGCAATTCTTTTTATCATCACACTAAACAGCGGTAAGGGAGGCCTAATGGCTTAGAAGTGCCATGTCAATGTTAATAGGATGAGCAACAGGGGCAAAGGTGCCCTCAAATTTGAGTCAAGAAAACACGGGTGATGGTTCAAATGCTTTACATGGACTGTAGAGCAAAGCTGGTCACCTCAGGGGAATGGCTTTCTCCCTCACACCATCCCTCTTCAAGTGTGTCTCTCCTCTGTCTTGTTTGCATTTGAGCACCAGGGCCAGATGGATTTCCAAACCCGTGTTCAGAATAATGCTCAGTATTCTTGCCTTTATTCATAAGTGATCAATAACAACAATAATAAAAAACACAGTGGGATGCTCTTTTTTGGCAGTTGTTCCTTACAATTTCAGGATGAGAGCTCAGCTGTTGATGATGCAAGGCTGTTCCATTTGGGGAAAATGCAACCCAGGTAAAATATGATCTCAAAATGCAGAAACCGAGGCTCTTGAACATTTCTTAAATTAATAACTTCCGGCTTGGCTTCTTTGGACTTACTAGTGCCAAATTCTTATCAGCCTTATTTTAAAGACTAGCCAAACCAGACATGTTTTAAAAAAGCATCTAGCAGGAATTATAACTTATTAAGAACACTTCACTCAAAAATCCCTGCCTCTGGCAGGATATCACTCCCCGAGATGTTCTGGCAATTACTGAATCTTAATACCAGATTTCCTCATGCAAAGTTCCTCAGCTATACATGTTAATTAATTCCCAAATTCACACAACAAAGGTAAATCAGCACCTCCCCCACCTTTATTCCCTTGGAGATGGCATTATTTTTCTGACAGCCTGCTCTAATTTGGAAGACAGAAGAGTCTCAGGAGATATAACATAACAGTTTCGTACCTTTAAGTTCCGTTCACTTCGTAAATGCTGGTGCGTATCACCTGGAGACCGTGTTTCCCCCCAAATTCTGCTTTAGTAGGACTGACATGAGGTCGAAGACTCTGAATTCCCAATAGATCCTCACTGATGCTGATATGAACTGTCCCTGAACCCCAGCAATGGAGGACACGAAACTCTATCTTGGACCTACAGTGATAGGAGAAAAAGGAACCCTTAACCTGAGGGTAGGTGAAAGCTCTTCCAGGTAGTATGCCCTGGCACCTGGACCAGTACTGTTGTACTGTTCTTTCTATAATATTCTGTACTGTGGGAGGCAGGAGACTACAGTGTTAGCATATATCTAGTTGCCCGTGACCTTGGTCAGGTAAATCCCAAACTTACAGTGAATCATGGAGCCCTCTGAGCTCATACTGGGAATCAAGGTTACATTTTTGCTTCATTGGTTGGTAAGTCAAGCCAATAGCCAAGTACAGGAATAGGATGGGAGACAGCTGGTGCATGAATTAAAAAACAAAATTGTTTATTATAGATACAAACATATGCAAACATATATAAAGTACATATACACATACATATATAATCATGTATGAATACATAAACGTGTCATTGTGTGTATGCATGTGCAATCACATATAAAATGTAAATCATATAAAATCATGTTATCATATATAATTATATATACATATATACACACACGATCCTACATATATGCAGATACAATTATATGTGTGTGTGCATGACAGTATACTAATGGGTTGATTATGTATGTGTGGTATGTACACGCATACACATACATATAAATGTATATACACACTGAACACAAAATATACAATTCTGCGTGTGTATACATGTACTCAGCACATACACACAGTCAACCCATTGGTACACCTTCATACACCTATATCTTTGAGGGGATAGACATTACTCTTTTTCTTCTCGTATTTCTCAGAATGCTCATTTGCTTCTTAATTTCCTCTTCAAGTTTGCCTTGGTAACTCATCCTTAAAAATATTTCTCAAATATAAAGATGGTGAGGAGTTGGGGGATAACGGTGTCACCGAAATGATTTTTCTGGTTGGACTCTTGCTTTGGGGACACTTAACACTGATCGGGGATGGCTGCCTTGATGCCTCTCCAAGCGAGAGGAAGCTGAAAAGAAGAATCTGTTCTCTGCGTTCTGAATGTTGCCTCTCTGCAACATTCAGGAAACATTGTCTCCATCAAAGCGAGAATTCTGGTAAGAAAAGAGATGCCCTTCTCTCCAGAATCACCTCACAGGCAGCACAAGAAACCCTTACTTATACGTTGCTCAGGAATATGTACAAAAGGACATTTTTCCTGAGGGCCTTGGTCAGAGCTACGGCTTTTCTCGACAGCGCTGTTCTCAACAATTTTCTTAGAGTGTACAAAGGGTCATTTTTATTGGTTATCCACGAATGCCAGTGCCATAAGGCCAAAGTGGAATTTAGTGAAGGCAGTTCTACAGAGGAAAGAATTAAATAGAGATATTCTGAGATTACTATTCTTCTGTCCGTTTCCCTCTTCTTTGTGAAAGGTTCATTTCATCAACAAAAATGAAACCACGGGTGGGTTAGCCCTCGGGTTTTTTCTCGGCATTTATGAAGTTGGCCTGCTTTGAGCAGAGGTCAGACAGCCTCCAATTCGGGTATATATATTCTCAGCTTTTATAAGAGGATGTCGAACCAAGGCTTCGCCCTGTGATTTTCCAAAAGTTTCTCCTAGTGGAAGACCCCAAAGACCTGATTCTCGAAGCTCGGTTCCGGGAATCTTATTTGAGGAGATTTTCCGAAAAATATGTTTTTGTCTTTTTCTGTTGCTTCTTGAAAAAACGATCTTTGATTCAGTTACACCAACAAAGAGCTGTTATTCTTAGATCAGGATGCTGATCAGACTGTTTTAACAAAACAACACTTGTCGTTTACCAGGTATTATTGTTGTCTAATTTGGGATAGTTTGATAGATATCAAACAGAACAGAAGGGATCTATTGATCCCCTGAGTTGTATCAGCATCAACAAGAATAAAGTTCTGAATGGCATCCTGGGAACTCAGGAATACAATGTGTTCTCAGGATTCCCTCCTTTTGAGGGAATCTTTGACTTAATGAGGCTTAATTTGTGACTTGAATTTCTAAGTCCCTCAAATAAAACTGAAGGCAAATAAACTTATGACGATGAAATAGGAATTGAACCAATAACATTTTTATTATGTAACTCATATGAAACCCAGGGTGCTGCATTCCCTTGTCCTGTTATGGAATTTTATTCACTGAAACTGTAATGTGGTATAATATCTATAGTCATAGCAATGCAAATCCTTAAGTTTCAGGGGAAAAATGCTAAAGGGGCAGTTTATTTTTTGTGCATATTAGACTTTCTTCCTATCTCTTTTTTGTCTCTACTTTCCCAATCTCTTGGAGGAAACCACAATAAAAACAACCAGCTCTCTCCATTCTCATCCCCTTTGGTTTCCCCAAATCTCTGCCTCTCAGCCATGAGGCTCCTTCCCTCTCTTTCTCATGAAGACTCCTTCCCATCACATGGCTCCCCATTCTTCTTCTCAATATGGGGTTCATGAACTTTTCCACTGGGTACAGCCATCTGGAAATTGTAGCTCGCCCCTGGTTCCAATGATGTTTCAGAAAAGAAACCCAGTCTGGAATTCTGGAATAACATTCCCTATGTAATGCTTTGCACTTCTGGGGGGCTTCAGGAGGGTGCCACTGTGTAAGTACACAAGTGCACAGGCCCAGGGACTCAGAAGGGCATGGCACCTGGTTTAAGATTCTGTTGTCACCATCTTGGAATTCTTAAAAATTGTGAAGAAAATGTCCTGCAAATTCATTTTTCATTGTGTCTGGCAAACTATATAGTTGGCTTTGCCAGCATAGCATCCCTGGATCCTGATGTCTATGAACAAGGAGTCGGCAACCCTGTGTTTCTGAATGAGGGAAGGGAGTTGGGCTGAAATGTCACCAGGTCCAGGTCAGGTCTGAGGGGGAGAAGGGAGGGTGGACAGGAGGGATTTAAAAGCCTCTCCTCCACGAGCTGCCTGGGTTTATTTTGTGGGTCTGCAGGGCTTCTCCTTCTGCATCTGAGGCTGAACATTTAGACTTCTATCAAGAATTATTTAGGATGTAAGGGGGACTTACGAGACTTTGAAGCTCTGATGAAAGGCCTGAGGAAGTGCTAGTTTGAATTCATACTGAACAGGCCACAAAAATCTTGCCACCTTCAGTACTTATCCTTCGGCTCACATTTCAAAGCACTTATAGATCATCATAAATTCTCTGGAAGGTTTCTTTGCAGGAGAAAGGTTCCTTTGCAGGGGGGGGAAAAAAAAACCAAAAACCAAAAACAACAAGGATTTTCTTCATCTCCAAATTAACTTATAGTTTATCTATGAGTTGAAATTTTTGTTCTTTTTGTTTTTAAAGGAAGTTTATACACATACACACACATCTCTTTTTACATTCTTTGTCTTTCATTTTTATGGAAATGATTGGAAAACTTGTGTGGAACTGCTGGACTTAAGCTAATGTCTTTAGTTATTATTTCTAGATCATTGCCCTGGATGGATGTTGAAGGAGACTCTGCTACTTGAGCAGAGCTCCTACAAGATCAATATTCCTTGGGGACAGGCCCTTGTTTATTCCTCCTATGGTTCCATTATAACACACAAGTTGGCACATAAAACCCCTCAATAAGAATTTACTGAAAGCATGATATTTAAATTTTTTCCTAAATTCCCCCAAAATATACATTAAAAAAATTTTTAAGTTCCACTTCTGAGAATTTACCCAAAGAAAATGATAACACTAATTTGGAAAGATACATGCACTCCTGTTTACTACAGCATTATTTACAATAGCCAAGTCGTGGAAGCAACCTAAGTGTCCATTGATAGAAGAATAGAGAATATGGGAGATATATAGGTATATAGATATAGTGGAATATTAGCCATAAAAAATGAAATCTTGAATTCATGACAACATGGGTAGGTTTAGAAGTTATTATGCTAAATGAAAAGAATCAGGCAAACGCAAATCTCATACAATTTCTTTTACATGTGGAATCTTAAAAAAATGAAAAACAAATGAAAAACAAATAAACAAACAAAACCCATCAATGGACTCATTAATACAGAGAACCGGTGGTTGTCAGACAGAAGGGGCAGGAAGGGATGGGTGCAATAGGTACAAATTTCTAGTTAAAAAATAAAGAAGTCACAAGGATGAAATATAGCATGGGGAATATAGTCAGTAATACTGCAATAATTTTGTATGGTGACAGATGGTAACTGCACTTACGATGGTGGACAATGTATAACGCATAGACATCAAATTGCTATGTTGTACTCCTGAAACAAATACAAGATTGTATGTCAAGTGTATTGCAATAAAAAATTGTTTTATAGTAATATGTACTACTTATTGGCATGAATCCAGCATTGACTTTAAATAAATGACTTTAAATAAATCACTCATACTAATCTCTCCATATAGCATATAGCAATATATATATATATATATATATATATATATATATATGTATTAACTCTATTTCATAGATGAAGAAACTGAGGCCAAGAGAGTTCAAGAATATTTTCTGGATCCACCTAGGTTAGAGAAAAAAAAGTTTCTTAATAGACTTTATTTAGTAAGTACACAGCCTAACTGTGAAAAGTGTGTTTTTCAATCTGATTCAGCCTGTGGGCTAATAAAAAATTTTGTACTCAACAATAGAAAATTAAAAACCTTATAAACAGAAATAAAACTACAATAGTCTAAGACAAGTTCCTCACTGACTCACCATCCAAAGAAGAACAATGGGAAAAGAATAAAATAGAGAGAACATATTCCCCCAAGGTGTTCAAGGGATTCAAAGTCAATTCAGACCCATAGGAATACTGCTGTGGCCTCAATCTTCCAGGAATGTAAGGAATTAAATAATTTTAGACCCAAAATGATAATAAATGGCAGTTTAAGATGTATAATGACTTCACTTTGAAGTCATTACCAACTTCCATTTTAAATAATTAAGTGAGATATGTAGATTAAAACAAAAGTCATTCTCCCCGGGGAGATAACCTATGTAGATACCCCATTCTCAGGAAGGTGAACACAAACTCTCCACACCGTATGGGTGCAGGTAGTGGCTTTTTCCTAAAGAGAACAGTATGGAAACTGCAGGAACAGTGGAGAAACCAGACACACACCGCCTCAGACAAGTAATCATGGCCAGCATCAAAAGTGATAGGTCATGTTGACAGTATGCACTCTTGACATGATGTGTGAAGAATGGGACTTTATATCTCTGGTTTTCCTTCCCAAATGCCACAGTCTTGCTCTGGCCATGAAACTAACATCTGAGAAACCCCAGTTTCTACAAGATACCTAAGAGTACTCCTCAAAACTGTCAAAATAAAGATGTTGTCATCAAATGTAAGGACTGTGAGAAACTCTCACAGTCAAGAGGAATCTAAGGAGACATGACAACCGAATGTGATGTGATATTCTGGATGGAATCCTGAAACAGAAAAAGGACATAAGGTAAAAACTAAGGAAACCTAAAAAAGTTAATAATAATATATCAGCATTTTTCATTAACTGTGACAAATGCAAAATGTTTAAAGGGATACCTGAGTATGTGATATGTAGGAACTTTCTGTACCATCTTTACAGTGTTTTTTTCTGTGGATCTAAAACTATTCTAAAATAAAAAGCTTGTTTTAAAAAAAAAAGTAAAAGTAAGCTTTACCATATACTTAGTCATATTAATTATGGAAATTAATTCATACTAAATAAGTCATATTAATACTGGAAAGCTCTCTTGATTGTGACATTTTTGCTGAGAAACAGAAAGACATGCTTGGTGAACGTTTCATAACCAATTTAATGATGATTACCTTCTATAAAATGGGAGAAACCATGCTGTCCTTAATGAACCTGCTTCCCTCTAGCACACGTTCACTTTGGATTGGAGGCAGGGAGCCAAAGGCTGTTGGAAAGAGCAGATGGTGTCCGTGGCCAGACTGTGACTTCAAACCTCTGGAGCACCCAGCTAGCTCCCTCCTACGTGTCTACCCTTCCTGAAGCAAGGGCTGAAGGACCCAGTGGCGTCTGATCCTGCGTGTTCTGAATGAGTTAACAGGTGACAGATATCAGCGAGTACATTTTCTCACATTAAAATTCATAATTTTTACATGTATAATTGGGGAATTGAACAAAGAGCTATCTGGGTGGATTATCATAAGTGAACTAGTCCATTGAGGTAATATAGTGTGAGAAAAGTTTCATTTGACTTTCTGGAACACATGTGAGCAACAAATCTGTGACAGATGCATAGGTACATATGTTACTGGTCAGTGACTGAGAGCTCTGCGTAAAATATAAGACAAGAAAGCTACCCATGTTTTTAACATCAAAATGCAAAATTAACTGTAGGTATAAATTAATAATGTGAATCCTGAAATCAAGTCCAAAATTACATTTTTATCTGATATTTAAACATTGTTAAAAATTTGCCAGTGACATCTTAATTCTCATATTGGCATGCATTGGATTTCTTCCCAAACTGTTGGAAATTGGTTTTTACTACATTTCTTGTGGCTGAAAGAACAGTTTCCAAAAATCTGTATTTGGTTGTTAAGATCAGCAAAAATTCATGGTGTGGTGGTAATTCAGCTCTTAGAAAACTGGCCTGATATTTTCCTTTTTTTTTTCATATTTTTAATAACAGTAAATTATAAATACAGAGAAAATTCTCAAAGGTTGTGTACTTCAACACCTTGATGGTGATTTCATGTAGGTTACACTGTTAAAATTATTTTAATTTTATTTTTTATATATCTCTTTTCTTTAAAGTCACCTTAATATTTTTTACCTTAAATACACATTACTTTAATAATCATAAAAATGGTGCCATTTCCACAAATCATAAAGCAAATCACAACTAAAATTTTTTCAATTAAACATTTACATTTTAGTATATTTGTAATGCGATATACTGTGAAATTATTAGTTTAATCATAGTAAGTTATATTACTGATACAATAATTATTATTATGATACAATACAACCTTATTAATTCTGAGTCCAATAAGTTTCATGTTAGCAAGAATATTATCTTTGCTTTATTTTTAATAAAAGAAGGATTTTCTAAGCAATCGGATAGGATTCCCAAGCTTATCAGAGTACATTAACACACTTATAATATGCTTTTGAAGAGCATATTGGGCTTGTTGAAATCCTTAATAAACCTCATTTGCATACAATTATTTTACATACATTTATTTTAAGTACTGAAGACTATGTCAAAACACTAACCCAAATCTCATTTTTCTCCTAAAGTGCTTGTGACTAAGGAAATATGACAGATTATTTGCCTATTCTGCACATTTGTAATTGAAGAGTAAAATGTCACGCTGCCTCTATGTCTATGCCAGGGGGTGATATTTCGGTATCCAGAAAATTCCCCTTGCCTTCAGCACTATCCTCCATCTCTGTCTGATGTCTAAGATTTGTCTTTCATCTAGAACTAGAACTGAAGTGTCAAATATAAATATCTCAGGGTCAGGAATCCATTGAATTAATCACATTAAAACAGAACTTAAACTTACCAATGGAAGATATTGTGAAAATAGTATTTGCTTGTTTGTTTCTTGGTTTATTTGGATCAGGAGTGTATTAGGAGTGGGTAGGGGTGTAGTCGCTGAGGTAGATGAATAGGAAGCACAGCAGGAAAAATACAATTAGAGAGAAACACAAAAGAAAATTGGCAATTAGCATTAAGATTTCTGCACAAATTTACTTGGGCCTTGTTGATCAACTTGCATAAGAATTCAAAGCAACATCTAATTAAAGATAGTGGAGTAAATGCATGCTTATTCACTCTTTCTTAAGCTAACCCCAAATAACAAATAATGGAAAGTAGAAAAATACCATCCTCAATGAAATAAGGAAATGGCCATAACCTAACATCATACCCTCTTTGAAGGCTATCTTCTAAGAAATGGGAATTCTATCCTAAAACAGATAAAGAAACTCATGGCTACACATAATATCCTCATATCTTGAGCAGGAAGCAGATTTAAATTCAGCAGTCATTACTGCCCCATCTCAGAACCTTGGTTTAGACCTTTGAGCTCTAAAGCATAATCATCCTTTGGAAGAATTGAGAAGTATCCTTCTAGAAACCACAAAATTACAGGAAGGTGCAACACCGATAATGACATTTCTACTTGATTACTTGATTATGACCCAAACACCCAGTATAGGGAGAATGATGCAGAAAGTGGGAAGAACAGGGAAAAAGTAGAATCTGTCACATTAAAGAACTTCCTGGCTCTTAGAAATCACAAATTGAGGGAACATGTGCTCCTAGAGCAAAGGAAGAAAAGTGAGGTAAGGTGTGCTAACCACATCTGATTTGAGATGTTTGGGATAACCAAGTCTAGAAAGAGTACAGTCTTCCAGTTTAATCCCCCTCTCCATGACATGGAAGTAATCAGTACAGGACACATGCACAAATACTGGGAGTAAAAATACAAAGGAAATAAACATAAGAAAATAGAATAAAAGCTGGAATATGCATTAAAAAGGAGATTTACTCATTTAAAAAATCCAAGGAAAACTTTTCGAATGGCATTTTATAGTCCCAAAATAACCATAGGCAATGTGATTTATTACTCTATTTACTTTTTTAAGGAAAGCTCAACATAGAAGCTCAAGGATTCAAAGAAGAGATTACAGGACAACACCAGGAGACAAAAGGCAAGCTGGCTGTGCACAGGAAAGCCAAGGGAGCACAAAGGAAAAAAAAAAATCAGGGAGAAGAAAAGGCTCACTAGAAGCAACAGAAATAGAACAAGTATAACTAAAACCTCTCCTCTGGGCCTCTCAATGCAAATTCCCAATCATTATGGAGAATATGTAGGCATATGACCCAGGGATCCAGCATATAAACAGAGCAATGAACCTGAAAAAAGAGGCTGAAAGATGTAATAGGAGAAAACTTTCCCTAAATAAATTTGTTAAAATGAAAATTGAAAGTGAACAGTGTCTGGAAGAAAAATAATTGAAATGATGAACAATGAGACATATCCTGAAATTCAAGAATAAAGGAAAGAATTAGATAGGTATGCAGGTTGAAAAAAAAATCACCTACAAAGAGTTAAAAAAAATTGCATTGATTTCAGAATTCTTCACAACTACACTCCCTGCTGGAAAGCCATGCCTTGATAATTATTAAAATAACCAAACAAATAACCAACCAACTAAACAAAAAACCCAACTCTGACAGTTGGAGGGGAGCAGGGTAGCCAGGAAAGTATAACCTAGAATTTTATACCCAGCAAAGCATTCTTCAAGTATCAATCCAAAGGACAAGTTCTCAAGCACATAAGACTTCAGGGTTCAGGACTAGAACAACAAAGGTCTTTTGAAAAGGAGTTCTGGTAGATACATTCTAGCTAGAATAGATATATCAAAGTAAGTTATTCAAGAATAGAAAAGAGAAGTAAACAGAGTGAGCATTCACTGCTCCTTCAACACAGCATTACATTCAAATTACTTTGGGAATTAAAATCGCAAAACAGAATTTAAATGCTACTAATAGTAATAATATTAGAAGTAATAATAGTATAAGCCTGAAAATAAGAATAAGAAGGGAGAGAAGCCAAGTATGTCTATATACTTCATAACAGGGAGTCAACTGAAACATACTAAAATAATAAATATATGCCAATCTATTAATATTATATGAACTCCTTTTTACTTAAATTTCAGGTACACGTTCAGGAACCCTTTTCTGTTCTGATGGAGAAAGATGGATCACATTTTAACAATTCCTTCAGTTTTACTGCCATTCATTTTTCTTCTGTTAAATTCAAGCAAATTGGTGTGCCTGGGTGACTACCTAGGGTCCCAGGGTCCTGGGGTCCCGGGATTGAGCCCTGTGTCTTGGCTCCCTGCTCAACAAGGAGCCTGTTTCACCCTCTCTCTCTGCCCCTGCCACCACTTGTGTGTGTGTGTGCACACTCTCTGTCTCTCTCAAGTAATAAAGAAAATCTTAAAAAAAAATTCAAGCACAATTACAAGTGAACTCGGGAAAGGGAAAATAGCAGAGATAGTTTGATCTGATTTTCTGATTAGTCTTTCTACCCTTAGACAAGAGGCTGTGGAGTGTAGTGGTTAATGGCACAGCCTCTGGAGACAGGTTTCAAATCGTGAACTTACCTACCATTTATTCTATTGTACACAAGCTGTTTCACTTTGTTGTGTTTCCATTTCTTCCTTAGAAGAGTGAGAATAAAGATAATATTTACTTTACAGGATTTTTCAAAAGATGAAAAGGTCCAAGTGTTATCATAGTGCCTGGCATATTGTACATGCTAAATATGTCATTTTCATGTGCCATTTTATCCTTATTACTTTTAGGTTAGCTAATATGCTTTAGCATATTAATATTTAGCAAATGATATATTTATATATATAAATTTTGTATATATGTATATCATTGTTCATAAAAAGTAAACATTTTTAAGCCAGTGAGACGTAAAACTGGGACATAACCAAATTTCCTGGCACTCAGTCTCCTGCTCTATTTATCCAACCATGTCATCATGACCCTTCAAGAAAATTTTCTTCACTATTCATTGGTATATAGCAGTTCAATGTGGTTGAGAGGTTAAAAATCCATCAGTTCCATAAATATTTCCTTTGGTCAATTATGTTTTTTCCATCCACCTGCATGGTTGGAAATTTAATGAAAAATTGGTGCTGAGTTTGGAGTAGTTTACCCTTGTATTTGATATTTTATTTTATATATTCCTCCTCATGTCACCCACTGAACTGATTCCTAGTGTCTTTTAAATATGAGAGGTAAACTTTTAGACAACAAAGTTAATGGGAACATTAACTACCTTAAACTACATGGTGGTGTTTGCAAAGAAAATAATTAAAAAATAGCTTAAAAACCATGCATAAATCAAGTAATGCATTTTGTTAAATGACACTCTGAGATCAATTATAACATTGAGAAACTTCCCTCTGTTCCTCTAAATTAATAAATCTTTATGACTATTGCATTTCGAGAGCAGTTTTTGAAATTAATCTGGTGCCATCATTATGTTGCTAATTAGATATGAAACAACCCCAAAGTGTTTGGCATCTGCAGGTATCTGCCCATCTCATGGGAAATTCTAGAACTCATAATTGGTTAAGCTTGGAACAATATATACACACCGGCTAATGGTAAAAACACATGATGTTATAGGGATAGAAGCTTGTTAGCTCGCAATGAAACTATAAAGTTCTAAATAAATTGAAGTTTTAAAAGATTTATTTATTTATTTATTTATTTATTTATTTATTTAAGTGAGAACACCAATGTAGGGAGAGGAAAGGGAGACAATCTCAAGCAGATTCCACCCTGATAGAGGAGTCAGACGTGAGGGTAGCTCTCATGACCCTGAGATCATAACCTGAGCTGAAACCAAGAGTTGGATGCCTGACTGACTGAGCCAAAAAGTTTTCCCTAAAATAAGCTAAATTTGGATGAACATGCCAAGAACTGGAACATGGAATGAACAACCCCAAGAACTTACTACTCCACCCCCTTTGACTTTGCATGCTCTGAAGTACAACGTCTTGGCTACATTGATATAGTCCAGTCATACAAAGGGATGAAACTTGAAGATGTAGAATTAATGAAAGGAGAGGGTGTAGTAGAAGGAAAGAAGATAGAAAACAAATAAAAGAAGCAGTTTGGGGAACTGCAACTGCTTCTCATCTCCTCCACTTTCCCACCTTGATAGAAATGTAAGTGGGAAAATCAGAATGTAGGGTACACAAGGGCCTCTGTTTTATAAGGAAATCGACAGTGGAGAAAGCTGGCTTTGAAACAAACAGCGGAGGGCTCATACAAAAAAACCAACCAAACAAACAAAAAAACCTTGGGTGTTTGAGCCTTTCACAGAAGGTATATAGAATTCTGAATTGGTTTTATTACTTATGATTTTTTTTAATTGAAATGGATGAACTTATTTTTACTTTCTGGAGCTCTTAAAACCTGAGTACTTTATCTAACGGGTATCAAGACCCATACCTTTCGGTATCATTTCTAAGAAGGCCTGTTAAGTATTGAGAAAATAGCCCATGTTCATTTAACTTGGCATAGTTAATGAAGGAGTCAAACTATTGTCTGCCTAGTTTGGAGGTTTTCACTTCTCTCAGACTGTCTGGAAATGTCTATATTTAGCTTTCCATCAGGTAGCTTCCTCTAATATCTTTCACGACCATATGGTATAATAACAACGAAATAAACCAGCTACCATTGCCGTGGAAACAAGCACAGATGTTATGAAATATGTCTATAAAAAGTGCCCACCAATGAACAACTCTGTAATTCTTTAATTAATTCAAATATTTTGCTGTCAGCTCTTTCTCTTTGAAGCCACAGATTGTTTTTCATCCTCAGATTCATTTTCTTCCTAATAATAGAAACAGATATGTCTGTTTGGTCCCACTGTCTTAAGATCCAGAAATAAGATTCCTTTTGAAAATCCCAAGCCATGGAATAATTCATCTGTAATCACCATTTGGTGCTTTTTATCCTCTCAATAAAGGTCACGTCATAGTCATATGAATGCCATAGGTCTTTTATATCTATATCAAGCATGTTCTTCTGGAAGCCTTTCTCCTGAATGGGCCAAAATATATATTTCCATTTAATAACTGTTAAGAATCTTATGCAGCTCTGTTGTATCAATTATGCAAACACCACCTAACATTTTTCTTACATTCATCCAATATGCATGTTTTTCTCCAAATATTACTGTGAACCAGAAGACCGCAGACTTTTTTCCCCCCCTCTCTTCATTTTAGTGTTTGTGTGGATATGCTGTCCAAACTGTGATATGGGAAATAGATTTTACCTGCCTGGATTCTAGTTTGGGAATGGATTGCATTTTCTTTCCCAACCCTTAGCCTGGCTAAAGGAATATCAATCAAGACATAAGACGTAAGGCAGAAGCTTAACCCTGAAAGAAACTACCATGTGGATTTACTTGATGGCATAAGGAAATTATTTTAGAGGAAGTATAGTTTTATTAATAATGTATTAGAAATATTAATACACATGGATTAATTTTTTTAAATCACTGATAAAATTCACATGAACTTGAATGAACTTGAGTCCCTCAGAAGTCCCATGACTGGGAAGGGAAGAGGCTCAAAGACAATGTGAATTAAGGCAACAGCTGAGAATGAAGATTTTTTTCTTCCTTTTTTAAGATTCTATTTATTTATTTGAGAGACAGTGGGAGAGAGAGGATGAGAGGGGGGAGAGTCAGAGGGAGAAGCAGATTCCCCACTGAGCAGGGAGCCTGATGCAGAGTTAGATCCTAGGACTCTGGGATTATGATCTGAGCTGAAGGCAGATGCTTAACCAACTGAATCACCCAGGTGCCAGAGAATAATGCTTTAATAGTGCTCTTCTCTTGGCCAAATGGCAGCTTTTTGGAGAGCTCAGAAGACAAACTGCTCAGATACAGGTGCTGAGAACAACTTTTCACCCCCTGGGTGCCCCCAGTTGAGTTGAGCCCAAATAAGAGAAGATAAAATTGTTACTGTATCTCCCCTGTGTGGCTGCTTTCTGGGCTCTGGAGAGAAAAACCAAATCATGAAGCAGAAGACACAATTCTAGGCTTTATGGAATTTATCATGTGGTTGGGAATTTGAAATCTAATCACATGAATTAGCCTCATAATGCTGTTAAAGCTCTATATCAACAAATGCTGATTTTGACCATTAGTGGGGTTAAAGTGAGATTAGAGAAACTTGTTATAAATTATAACCCATTAACCATATAATAATTCTTAACATGCTTAGAATTTAGTGCTACAGTTACTAAATTCTTCTTATGAGATGCTAATTCACAGTTCTTTAGGAAATTTATAGCAATATAGAAATAACAAATTATTTCACTAGGAGAAATCTTATTTTCAAAGTATGTAAACAATGGTTTCAGTTTAGATAGGACAAAATGCTGATGTGTGTTTATGGAGTTTTATTAGTGTATCTTGTGTATAACTCAGAAACCAAAGTCAGTGTTATTTAGGAAAGATGAGACATAATGCGTTCTTTATGGAAACTTTGTCCCAGAATTTCAGTGCTGTCATGATCAAGGAATTCACAAGTTTCTGTCTTCTGGGACATCTGGAGCTAAAAATCATGCCTCTGGATTTGATTTTTTAATAAATGTCTGAAGCTCATAAAGGTCATTGTATGGCAACCTCCCAGATCTTAAATATCTTATTCCCCAAATTTCTATATACTAATACTACACTGAATCAATGGCAAATGAAGCAGACCCTGGGAATTCTTTGAGATCAGGCAAAGATGAAACACTTCTATTATAATTTTAATTTTTTGGACTCTTCTCATTCATAGAGAAAAGGATATTGATCATATTTAATGTCAAAAGGATCATTTCAGGGACGCCTGGGTGGCTCAGTTGGTTGGACGACTGCCTTCGGCTCAGGTCATGATCCCGGAGACCTGGGATTGAGTCCCGCGTCAGGCTCCCGGCTCCACGGGGGGTCTGCTCTCCCTCTGACCTTCTCCTCGCTCATGCTCTCTCACTGCCTCTCTCTCAAATAAATAAATAAAATCTTAAAAAAAAAAAGGATCACTTCACAATGCTGATGCAATTAATAATTAAGAGTTAACACTAGGAGATTCTATATGGTCACATGATCTATTGAGACATTAGCAATCACCACTCTGGGTTTGGGGACTGAACTGAGAAGAGGAAAATGGATCATTGCTAGCTAATAACATGTGAGCTGATGGAAAGCAGTGCAACCATGGTAAAGACAGCTAGATCAGGTTGCCTGGGTGAAGGAAATGCAAAACTGGGTTTCTTGAGGGAGAGAAAACTCATCTAATCTGGCCAGTGTGGCCTGTGGTGGTGGGGAGTGGATCCTAACAGACAGAGCTTGTCTATGACCTATCAGTTAAGGAGCAGGAATCCAGTTTGTGGGCTCCCTCAGAGAAGGTTGTGGCATACAGTCATGCTGGGGCTGGTGTCATCCACCAGACCAAACAGAAATTTGAGGGTATTCAAGAAAAGAAAGTCTGAGGACCATATTAATTCATAACACCATCCTCAATGATTTCTACAGTGGAAGCTATCAAAAGCCACAGGATCCCTACCCTGGGGGAGAAACAAAACCATATTCAGTGACCACCTGCCATGTCCTAGGCTAAATAAGGAATTTGTATTGAAGAGCTTATATTCCTCTCCTCTTGCCTGTACTCTCCAGTCTATACATGCAGCAAGAGAGATTCTTTCAAAACCTAAATTGACCAGGTCTGGTCAATCCTCTGCTCAAAACCTACAATGACTCCCTTTCACTCAGAGTGAACATCAAAGTCCTCACAGTGACTCCAAGGCCTCCGTGGCCTGGCTGTTGTGTCCTCCTGCCCAGCTCAGTCAGCTTCTGCTACTCTTGCTTTGCCATGGGTTACCTATGTAGAACTTTTGCAAGGTCTTTTCTTTCTGACCAGACTGTTCTTCCAGATGTCTGTTGGCTATGTCTGTCAACCTTCTGTGTCTCTGCCCAGCGGGGACCTTCTTAATCATGTCTAACCTACTCTGCATGCCCTTTTCCTCATGCTTCTGTTACCTACTACCTACTCTGGTTTTTCCTTTATTCTCCAGCTCCTACCATCTTCTTACAAACCATGTCATCCACATACTATGGTTCTTGTTCCTCTCTGCTCCCCTAAAATATAAGCTCCATGAAGAGAGAAATCTCTGCTTGTTTTATTCAATGATGTATCTCAAGTACCTGGTGCTTAGTAACAAAGGAACATGGTACAAGTTAGATACATACATGGAACATATGGATGAATGAATGCGCTAATGCTCACACAGTAGATGAGTGGTGGAGAGAGGATTTGCATTCAAGTTGCTTTCCAAATAAATAAATAAATAAATAAATAAATAAATAAATGTTGCTTTCCACCATTCACTCATCACATGTGGCCCCTGGGTTATGGAGAGAAAAAAGAGCTAGTGCCTGAGCCAATTTTCCTGCCCCTGACTACATCCCTGGCTGCAAAATAGCCTTGAACACTGGACTATTATGTTAAAAGTGAAACAATTTGAAGAATTAGACTTTTGTTCTTGTCAAAGAGAACTGTCTGATTCTCTATAGATTGCTTGCAGTCCTGTTCTTTACCAGCATGGACTGTATGTGCACCTTATCAGTCAGAGCAACTTCTCCCCTGCAATTCCATGAGCTAATTACATTAGTGCAAGATGCAATCATAAAACTGTCAAACTGAAAAATCCAAGCTGCTATTCTGTGAATACCTTTCTTCCAGTGTCAGCTGTTAACTGCGTCAACCTCTATGTTCTCCAGCAGAGACAGTGTGGGTGTGGGGGTGGACAGTGGGCTTAATTAAATCATTAACCTTCATCACCAGTTCTTCTTAAACCAAGGGGAAAAAACACTACCCAGAATGTAATATGGTATTAGTATGAAATATGGATCTTTTAAGACTTTCTCATATTCCATTTTTAGAACACAGACATAATTATCATGCCTAGCCGAGCATGCTATGGAAGGTGAACTAAGTGATGGCATGCATAATTGGGATTAAGCCCTTGGAGAAACGTGATGATGATTTTTATAATTCTGCCCAAATGTGAGGCTCTTCTTATTGAGCCAGCGAGCCCAGTCTTGCATGGCATAAATGAGATGACTGGGTCTTGATGGCCTAGGTTGCTTGCCAATAACATTGAAATCACTTAAGTCATTATGACACACATCAGCCAAGGTCATCACTAGAGATGGACTTTCGCCTAATAGGGAGGTCTAGAGCCTGGATGAGAGAGTGGAAAACAAAGTGCGTGGTCACTCACCAAAAGCAGCTCTGCAGAGTTCAGGCTGTGTAACAGGCAAAGACTCCCAGCCAGGATCCTTCACCCTATTAACAAGAGGGGTCTTCAGCACTAGGTTATCCTTCCCAAGTACTTATTCCCGGAATCTATGCTGAAGGTGGTTCATTTTTCAATAGTGTTCTGTGCCACTTTCAGTCAAAATAATACTAGGAAAACTGTTGGATAAAACAGAAAGGTCATTCCTGTCTTCAAACCTCATTTACAGCAACAGTTATCACCATACACACAGTCCCTACCAATGAGGGTTTAAATGAGGAAGTCCTCTCCCATGTACTTTTTCTACTGAGAGCTGGAGTTACAAGGGCAGAAAGGAAACCAGCTTGTATAGAATACATGTTATGGCATTTAGTCCTAACAAGAACCTGGTGAGACATCTGTTGGGATTTATATCCAAAAGAGTGTCTGGGAGCAAAGGGTTCACAGGGGAGTTAGGAAAGTGGCCCTGAGTCACACGTCTAGAAAAGAGATCTGGATGCTAGCCCTCACCTGTAAATCCCACCTCTCTGTCTTCCTAGGGAAGACCCAAAGAGCCCTATACTCAATTCTAGCTTTAATTCTTCCTTGAATTGTTCCTTTCCTCCTTGGCTTAGTTTTTCTAGATACATACAACAGGCACAAGTCAGAGAAGTATTGCCTAAACTCAGTGTTGAGAGCCGGTCTCTAATTTGTGATGAACTAAATCACAAAAAATGAAATGACCAGATTTTTCTGCCATGGAACAATTGTGCAGGAAATTTTTATTTTTTTAATCTGTGAAATCAGGATAGAGGTTAACTATGAAGAGATGAGAGCTGTTGGCAATGAACAAGAAAAGGGCCTGCCTGACTGTCTGCCTCATCTGCACAGCCTTTACTCCCAAATTCTTTGCCCAAGCTGACAGTTTTCTCAAATCATTTCTTCTATCCTTTGGAGTTCATGAAACTGGAATTCATTTAGGTTGATAAGCATCCCCATTGGAGAATGCAAGTCACCTCTGGGTGTTTTAGTGGGCTATCAATCACTGACCCATCATGAACTAATTTTAGGGGATTGCTCCCAGTGTCCTGTGTGAGTTCAAGTGGGGGAACTGGAGTCAGGTTTGGATGGAGAAGTATTTGAAACATGAAATGCATTGAGTTTAAGCAGAACTGAGTGGAATAAGTGTTCCTTATCTCAAGAAGGCTCTGCCTGTCAGGGGGAGAGGTATGCAATGCCATCAGGAGATTTGAGGTCAGAAGAAAGAGAGTCAATGTATGTTTAGACTGCTGGTGGTCAATAATCAGGCTCGAGAAAAATGTGAACAGTCTTCTCCAAAAAATGCAATAGAGTGCATATCCTGTCCCGTCCATGGAGGAACAGTCCTCTCCATGCATTGGGGAGAAGACCCTTAGGTATACAAGAACCTTTTGCCAAGAAGCCCTGATCCCTGGCACTGGCCCAGGGTGTCCTCTTGTGTTATTGCCCAGCCGTCCACTCCATCATATAAACTTTGCTTTTCTCTTTCAACCTTCAGTCCTGTGCCTTCGGGTTTAGAACCCTGAAGCCTACTTCCTTTCTACAAAGCTCACCTAAAGTTTCTACTCTGGTTTATGGATTTGGTTCAGCTCGTCTCAGATCTTGAGTTTGCATTTCCCTAAATTGCCATGTACTCACTGTGCTGGGAGACAGTCCTGAGGGCAAACATTCAGCTCTTGCCTTTCCTACCCCACCCCCACCCCGCCATCAGAGCTTCCCTCCTCTACCCAAGCCCCAGCCTTTTCCATGTAGGTGGAGAAAACACATATACCTACACTGCAAGTTTTATTTACCAGTGTTTCCCCTTCTTCTTGCAGGGTTTGTCACCTGGCTACTTTGTCCAGTTCCATAAGTACATTTCAGGTGTGAATGTACCTTGTGGCTCACCTAGGAATCACATGTCCAAGGCTAATAATGTTTCTATGGTAAACTGTTTTTTGAATAGAACAAGTTGACTTTGAAATACTTTTTCTGACACAACTTTACTGTAAAGTGGTTGTAAACTGTATTCATTTCCTAGGGCTACTATAACCAAGTACCACAAACTGCATAGCTTAAAAAATATAGCTTCTCATAGTTTTCAAGGCTACAAGTCCAAAATCAAGATGTTGGTAGGATGGGTTTCTTCTCAAGTATCTGAGAGAAGGATCTGTTGTAGGCCTCTGTCCTTAACTTGGAAATGGCTGTTATCTGTTCATGCAGCATTCTCCTTGTGTTTATGTCTCCATGTCAAAAGTTCCCCTTTTTATAAGAATGTTAGTCATGTTGAAATAGAGCTCCATCCAAAAGACCTCATTTTACCTTGGTTGCCTCTGTAAAGACTCTATCTTCAAATAAGGTCACATTCTGAAGGTACTGTGGGGTATGAATTTGGGAGAACACAATTCAACTCATAACATAGTCTGTTGATCTGCTGATGATATAGGTATCTTCAATAAAAATCAGGTATTTATTGATGAAAAAGAACAAAGATTTGTGGACGACAGCTGCAGAAACATCTTAATAATAAATCAGAGTTTCTCTGATGTCCATATATAAGGATGAATTTGACTCTGCATTTTTATAGAAGCAAAGACCATGTAATTATCAATGAATATCCACAATGAATCAATGAATATCCTATTAATAGGATGGCTTCTTCACCTTATTTGATATTTTCTTTTTCCCTCCAAAGTCTCAAAGGGGACAGAAAAATTCCTTTTAGCTTAAAATCTCTCAACCTGGCTGCATGTTAGGATCACCTGAGGGAAAGTTTAATGAAACATGGACCTCTGTGGAAACCCAGAGATTCTGTTGTGTCCAGTTGGTGGTGGGGTCCAGGTAGCAGTAATTTTTTAAAAAGCTCCCCAGGTGATTTTATTGTGTGACCAGCTCTGGGAATCACTTAAAGCTCAGCTTAAAACCATGTAACACTAAACACTGGTTATTGAGTCGAGGATCAAAAATGTTTTTAATGCACTCCCAGCGTGTGGACATAAATAGTGAAACACATTTCCTTTGCTGAGGGAGGAAATATCACTGATTGTGCAGCCTGGGTAGGAGGAAAGGGTTGGTGCTTTCTGAATGCAAGAGGTGGCACTCAGTGCTAACAAATTATAATGGAGGATGTTGGGGCAGATGTGCTTTAGATTGGACCGAGTTTTCCAATCATTGGGTGGAAATTGTGTTCAACAGACTGTGTCTGACTATACCAGAGGATGGAGGAGTGCGTGGAATGAATATGTGAGAAGCCTGCCATTAGGAAAGCCAGAAAAGCTTGAGAGTTAATTCCAACACCTGGGTAAACTGAATATACATATTATAAATACATATTTTTACCTATATATATATATAAATATTTATTTATATGTTTATATATTCTATATTTATATATAATTTTATTTATGCATGTATTTATATTTCTATATTCTATATATTTTATATGATTTTATGTATTTATTTATATATTATATTTCTATATATTTGTACTTATTCATATACAATTTATATATAATTCATATATAATAATTATATATGTTTTTATATAGTAATTAAATATTTCATATATATGTATATATTATATTTCATATATATGTATATATATAATAACTTTAGTTTATGTATATATATTATAACTTTAGTTATAATTTCTACACATACACACATAGTTACTAAGGGCTTTACAATGCCCTGGACCTTCCAGATATAAAAAGAAATAACACCT